>JAODAL010025109.1:2500-59283 GCA_025379985.1 Phyllomedusa bahiana
GTTGTAAATGGCTAATAAAATTGCCTAAATATGGAAAATGTTTTGGATCATGAAAGTATAAGGTACGACCACTAAATCGAATGATGCGTGTATTATAGTGCCATTTACTGCTGTTCTAGTTGTATTAAACAACGTAAAATACCTTCACATAACCAGAAGTATTTAATGCATAAAATATGAAGTCTTTTACTATCCACACAGAATTAACCATTCAACCTTTGATGCCAAATGAAGCCCTGCTGTCAGATATTACTCTGCAGTAAGATGATGATTTTCCAAAAGAATGACTATACCAGGTGTAGCATAAAATTCCCCATTAATTAGAGTTTCTTATTAATTAAAACAGCCATGTACAACTCACTTAAGTAATACACAGCTCTGTGCCTTAGAGAGTGTATTATATGCAAGGCCTGTTTTATTGCTAGCAAAGTGTCACCCGAACGTATTGAAATTACCTGTCTAATTGTATTAAATGTAGCATGTCTACAAATGTCTGCAGTGTGGTTGGCGGTTTCTTGTTTGCTTAAAATCACTTGATGCGGCATTATCCGGAGGCAGCTGTTCACAGGTCCTTCACCTCTCCCCAGAGATGGCTGGATGCTTAAATATCTGGACCCTGTCGTAGAGAAGGATTGGTGAACATGACAGGTTGTTTGGAAGCCATCTGTTTAAAATATCTTTTGCTTTGTGTGCAGTAATGAACTTGAGAGAAGCTGTCTTCATATTAATAGTTTGTTGTGATGTCCAAACAGGTGGAAGTTGATGGCACAAAAGAGAATGTGTGCAGTGAGTCGAATCAGTCTTAATCGTTAATGTATGTCAGCATTGGAGACAATCAAAAGACCATTAAGGAAAGTGCTCTGATAATAAAAACAAAAGTCACTCATTACCTGAACAAAATGGTATATTAAAAATCCATAATGTTTTTCAACATTTTTAAACTTTTCTGAACTTAAATGTACATACCAGTGATCCCTAACCAGCGGCCTGGAAGTCACATGGCTCATGACCCCAAACTGTGTGGCGCGCCATAGAAATAATATCACTTAATTTGCCAAAGGCAATCTTAAACTATGTGATTAATTAATGCTTAACTTTTATTACTATAACTATAATCAACAAAATAGAGTGCTATTACAATTGCATAACCAGATCCTCACCAAAGTTTAATCCTTAAGCCAATGTCTAGAGATCCAACAATAATATCAACTCTATCAGTGGGTATCTATATATCTCGGGCTCATAGAAATTCGGGGTTAATGAACTCCATTAATACAATCACAGAGCAACCTCCTTGTGACTAGATCCTAAGAATAGAAGTGGTAATTCAAGTCTCTCAAACAGTCTATCTTGAATCAACTCCCTCACTATATTATCAATGCTAACTAACTCGGGCTTCAGAAGGGAAATGAAAATAAAAAAGTGAACTCCCTCTCTGAGAAATGTGTAATTGTTCGGAGTAAATCACAACTACTACCTACAAGAATCGCTACCTACAAGTATCAAAAGCAGCATAAATCTGCATTGGCTAGGAAAGCATTCTTCTGCAGCAGGCTGCTATAAGAAGTAATGTCAAACCTCCCCTACATGTTTCACCAGAGAACTGGCTTCATACCTCTAGCCCCTAATGAAGCCAATTCTCTGTATTGAACACCACTCATAGCAGAGTATGGCTTACAGTTTGCAAAAGGTTGGGGACTTCTGGTAAATATTAATCAAATGTTCAAATTTATCATGCGTGTGTGTGCGTGTGTGTGCGTGTGTGTGGTGTGTGTGTGTGTGTCTGTGTGGTGTGTGTGTGTATATATGTATGTATATATATATATATATATATATATATATATATATATATATATATATATATATATATATATATATCAGATGTATTAATCTGCATAGAGGAACCCAGACATGAGTCACATAAAGTTGGTTGTTGTGCCGTTTGGCCATTACAAAATAATAGATCAGAAGTGTTTATAGAGTTGCTGACTTTTGTGGTTGATTGTTAACTTATGTGTACAATATGTAAATATAGCAAGTAGTAAATATTATGGTATATGTTTATATGAAAACAGCTGGTATAATGGTGCTGCACACTAGGATAAGGTGTGGGTGCTCATTGGAAAAGTCTGTGGGCTCAAAATCCAGTAAGTACAAAATCCACCGCACACCTTCTTGTATTTGTAGAAAGACCATTTTACTTCACAAAACTTCATGTATGGTGCAAGTGATATTCAGCTTTCCTTGTATAACAATATGGTATTAAAGACCAAAGAGATTAATTCCACATTCGACATTTCAACCACACTGACCTTCATCCCAAAGGACCTAAACTGGCATGAATGTATATGTATACAGTTGCGTATGTATATATATGAGCAGCCATAGCATTAAAGAGTACCTATCACCTCCACACAAAAATTTAAAGTAGATGAAATTATAAGACTTTTCTCAAATACATGTCATTAGCAATCCAGAGGATTTACCTCCATATTACAGTGGGACAGGTTTTGCTTTCACTATGTTACTCAGGAGATCCTGATCTAGAAGGAATCATTCTGTGGGAAATACCAACTGCACAGGGGGAACTGAGGGCATAGCTGCTTGTACTGGGTAATCTTAGTCTCTCACTACATACAGTATAGCAGGCACAGCACACGGACATCTATATTACACTGCTGCTGGTGTAAACATGATGTAGACTTGGACTCCCCCCTGCACAGTGGACTCTCCCAGTTCAGAAGCCGGGTGTGTTTCCACGGCGTAATTGCGGGGTGTATTTTGGCGCGTAATTGCGATGCCATGCGCCCGAAATGTGCCCCGCAATTACAGTAATTCATAGCTCTCATAGAGAGCTATGAATTACGCCTATCTTCCCCAGCATACAGTACGCGTGTATTGTACGCCGGGAGAAAGCAGTGACATGTCACTTCTTACCGGCGTTTATGTGCCGTGGATAATATAAGTGAATTGGGCACTGCAATACGCCGTGTGAACATACCCTTACTTTCACACAACTGTCAACATAGTGATCCATCAAACTATCATGTGCCGACTTGGCCAGACTTCAGAGCTGTCTTAAAAGGCCAGCACTTTTTTAAAAACTGAATTACAGATGAAATGCTTTGATTTTCCTAATGAAGCATATTTGAGAAAGTGTTTGTATTGTAGTCTTCTGTTACTTTCTGAGGTTTCTCTGGAGTTGATAGTTCGTCTTTAAAACACTGACAGATAAAGTGAATAACATTGAATATCTTGTGAGAACATCATTGGTAGCCGTAGACTAGTCGGAGTGCCCATGCTGGTTTTTATGCAACAGTCAAGACAACTAACATGGGCACTTGAGCATTAGAAAGGGACCATGGAGTCATCAAAGAAGGTGATACATTACGTTTTACTTTGACATTTACCTAACTAAACATTACTGTAAACTAACTATATTCTTCCATGACAACACTATTCCTTATTGGCAGTGTCCTCTTTGAGCAGGATTCTAAGCCCTGTAAAACTACAGAAATAGTTAATGATGACAGAAAGTTCAAAGATTTGACTTGGAGTCTAAATTTCCCAGATCTCAATCCAAACCTGTATATGTGTGTTGTGCTGGAAAAACATGTCCCCACCTTGCAACCTACAGCACTTACAAGATCTGCTGCTAATGTCTTGGCGCCAGATCCCACACAACACCTTCTGAGGTCTTGTGGCATCTATGCATTGACAAGTGGCTTCAATGTTATCGCTGTACACACATACACACTCTGGAACTTAAAATAAAGTACTGTAATCGGTGAGTGTGTGCTATGGTGCTGTCTGTTCACATTCACTAGTACAAGTGCACCTCCAATGCTCATAGAGTATGTTCCACAAAATAAACATCTATACTGGAGAGTCAATGAGTATACTATATGGAGTCAATTTAAAATGAGATAGGAACATAGCATTGTATATCTGTGACACTTGTAGGAGAGTGAAGAAATCAGACAATACCTTTTAGAGGCTGAGTATATTTGATGGTGAGCTTTCGAGAGTACTAGCTCTCTTCTTCAGACATGGTGCTATCCAAGAAACTGAAAATTCACAGACTTTTTATACACAAAAGACATGGACCTTCAAAGGAACTTAGAATCCTTAAAAATAACAAAATGCAATATAAGTAGAGCCGTTACAACAGGTATCATTTAAAATGTAAGATTAGCTAATATTAATGCATATTAGTAGGTAGTAAATTATGGTTAAAATCTGCATGTCTTAATAAAATTTA
This sequence comes from Phyllomedusa bahiana, assembly GCA_025379985.1. Taxonomy (NCBI): domain Eukaryota; kingdom Metazoa; phylum Chordata; class Amphibia; order Anura; family Hylidae; genus Phyllomedusa; species Phyllomedusa bahiana. Next base: position 6,762 of record JAODAL010025109.1, read on the forward strand.
ACAAGTCTCAGTCTTTGCGCTACATACTTTTCAGCAAAATTCTTGCTTTGTAAGAAAGACTGTCATGTCTGCTGATCATTGCGCATGTTGCACTAATGCTCCTGAAGGAATTGGGAACATGTCTGATCATGTCTGTTTATAGAAGTTTGCTTGGATGGGTAATGTCAATTGTGGGACTACTCCTTTAATTTGTGTGCTCTTTGATGGCACTGCTCGGAGTAATAGGATGAAAACAATCAGTTGGCTGTATCACTCCTTAACACTGTGTTCACTTGTTACTAGGAAATCTTGTGCCGTCATTGCTGACTTGGTGGGATTACCTGTGGCAAGGGGATGGGGGGGAATAGCGAGGACACAATTCTGTACAGATTTACGATAACCGTAATCTTATAGGTTATCACTGTTGTCAGTGATCAGTATTTGGGGACATGCAGGGAAGACACAAATCAATTTATCCATGATACTCTGAACTCTCGCAGTGTAAGATAATACATATTTGCCATTTATTTTAGTGTAAATAATATTACGTGAACCATCTTAGACAATTTTTTACATTTTCTGTCTGTTTCCCCTATAAGAACTTGAATAAAAAACAGAAGGACAAAAAGAAAGTCCAATTTGTCCTGCAAACAAAACATGTTATGGGTAGTCCCGATTGCTTGAAAATGTAGCTTCAAAACAGTAAAATTTTAGCTCGAGGTTAAGCCCCAAAAAAACCCCCCCCATCATAAAGGGTGACTTTTTAAAAAAATTTTTTTGGTTCTGAGACCCAAGATTCTGCTTATTATGTTTTTTTATGTATATCAGTATTAAGGGCTGTAAAGAATGGAGGAAATTAAGCACATCACTTTTATTTTTGGCCACTTTTTGTCCAGTCCCTTAGACGTTTCCCGGGTGGAAACTTGGTGGCTCAACCAAACATTTTTATAGAGGACTAGTCTTGTTTGTATGATTTCACATTTGTAATCCACCTGGACGCAGCTGGTAGCCATTTCCACGAGACCATTATTAGCAGCCTATAGAAAGTACCTCGAATAATGATGTTCCTTTTTTGTGATCACAAACTCATTTGTTTCAAGCCTGATGAAGGTAGTCACCCATTTCAAGCCCTGTCTGCTGTGCAGATCGCACCATGCACTAGCGACTAAATAATTATTGAAAAACCCAATAGGTGGAACTAATTTTCTGTGGCAAGAGAGCAGAGTTAGGAGGAGCTGCACTCAAACCTCTGCTTATTTAAAAAAAAATGGGGCAAATTATATTTTTTAGTTGTCACTGGTGAAAAAATTTTCACTGAAAATAAGTGGAATAAAAAATTTCTATTAGTCTAAAATATTTTTTATTTTGGGGTAATCATAGCCCCCTTATCTGCCTATGTTTAATCTGCTAATTGACATTTGTGGTGAGTCAAGCAGAAGTAAATCGAACACTATAGATTTATTGTAACCCCCCTAACCGTCATGATTTAATTAAATTTGGGAACACTTAGTTTTTTATACTTTAAAACCCCAAAGCAGCCCGACAAAAACAAACTCAAAATTGCAGAAAAAATTTTTATCTTTTACTGAACGTTTGAATTTCTTTTGATTACAATAAGGAAAAAAAAATCGGGAGAATGGGCAAAACAAAAAGGGGTTTTTCGGTTTTGGTTTTTTGGGGGGTCCTAGTTTCCCCCTTTTTAAAATAAAAAAAACTTATACTCCCATCTCCCATTCTCTCAAATCCAGCACTGTACTATCTTAGGCCATGTCCCCCCACAGGGATTAGACAAAAAAAAAAAAAAAGGCCCCCGAAAAGCGGCCGTTTTCTTTTTCCCCTTGCAAAAGGAACCCGGGTTTGTACAAAAAAAACCCCCGGGGCGCTTTTTTTTTTTGTTTTTTTTTTTTTTTTTTTCGTCGCCCATTACAATTTAATTTTATGGGAAAAAAACCAAAAAACAAAAGCCCCGGCATATATACAAAATGTTTTTAAATTAAAAGCCGGGGCCAGAAGCCCCACAGAGAAAAGACAAGCTGTGGAACTACCGCACTTCTTTTCTATTGGGCCCGCCTAAGGGGCTTCAGGAAAAAATCCCTATCTTTGGCGCTTTTTTAAAAAAAAAATAAAAGCGCCCCAAGATAAAGATCGTAATTTCCCGTGCAGGGGGGACAGACCCCTTAGGCTATGTTTTTACAAAGGCTTAAACCCGGGGCAATTTTTACCCCGTACCCTTTGCGCTGTCTGCGCTAAAAAACCCGGGGAATACTCCCAGCCCTTTACGGTTTAAAAACCACCCCTTTTTTTCATAGAGAAAATATTTTTTTTCCCCCCCTTACGCTTTCCTTTTCCCCCGTCGCCAAAATTCCCCCCGCAGGGGGGGGAAAACGTGACCTGTCAATTACACGGGGAATTAAAGCGCCCGGGGGTTTTAAGGCATGTCCCATTGGGGGGGGGGGCCCTACTTGGACGTTTCCCCCAAAATGACGACGAACCCCCCAAAAAAAACAAAAAGCAAGTCGAAACCCGTCATTTGGGTTTCAGCAAACAAAGTGAAGTTTTTTTTTGGAGGTTTTGCCCCTTTTTAGTTTTCCCCGAAACCCCAATTCATTTAGCCACTCCCGGGGGATCCTTTAACACGCAGTTTTCCCGCAAGACAGCCCAGGAATTTACAGGAACTGGGGGCATTCTGCCCAAAAGAATTGGGAAAGCTTTACCTTTCTGAGAAAAAAAGAGCCTCATCCACAACTTCCACAAAAGACTTCAGGCTGACATTGATGTTAGAGGGGGCAATACATGGTATTAAGAACTGGGGTATGTAAACTTTTGATTATTATTATTATTTATTTTATAGCGCCATTGATTCCAGGGCGCTGTACATTCAGGGGGTTGCATACATAACATAAGTTAAACATTTACAATATTGAAAATCTCTGACTAACAGTAGGTACAGAGGGAGAGAGGGCCCTGCCCGCGAAGGCTTACAATCTACAAAGAAGGGTCATTTGGATGTTTTTGGTCTGTCATTACGATTTAAAAAGAGAAAACCCAGTAGTTTGTCAATAAATGGCTTCACCCAACCACTAACTGAAGTGGGAAAAAAGTTTTTGTGTTATCATTCATATTTTCTGATAAAAAGGCCACGAAAGCAAAAATTCTGCCGGCGTATGTAAACTTCTGAGCACAACTGTGTATATATATGTGTGTGTTGTGTATATGTATATGTGCATGTATGGATATCACATGCTTTTACACTAATTTATAGAACAACCTGACAAAAAAAGATGTAAACACTTTTTTAGGTCTAGGAATTTGTAAAAGCAACTTATTTCTAATACACTGCAGCTGGTAGAAACTTGTAACTGAAAAGTTCTATGCTTGCCTTGCATACTTAAAGTTGTCAGAATGCTCCAAAATCTAAAGGACTCGTCTGATAATTTGTTTGAAAATATATTGTGTTGCTATCCACCTCACCCCCGGAAACTGTGACTCTCTTATCCTTAGAAGGATTCAGATGAAAAAAATTGTGTGCCTTTCGGGTCTTAAATGAAAATTTAAAAAATAGTTTTGCAGTTGCCAAGTTAAGCACAGCTTTAATCAAAAGTTTTGATATAAAGAGTTGTGGTGAGCCGTACCCCATCCTTCACACCTCTTAAAGGGGTTGTATCATTTCATTAAATGGTCTCCAGAATAAAAGGGGGCAGTGAAAACAAGTAACTTTGCAATTAGATGTCATTTTGCAAAGCTGTCTTGTATTCACCGTTTTCCTTATCTTCTGTTTACACTGATATCCAGTGCTGGTCGGATCCCTCCTCCTTGCATTTCACTAGCTGAGGCTCTTTACATTTGTTCAGCCCCCCGGTGTATTCACGGAGCTTGCTTTCCCTCCCTTTCACTCAAAGAAGGGGCCCCGGCACATTTTCACTCTGCACAGCCATAAGAAACAAAATTTAACATGCGGGCTTCTACAACCGGAAAGGGCACAATTGTGTTGCCCCTGCCTCTCTGACTCAGAGTTAGGGGGCCGTAGCAATTTCCTCTGAAAACCGCAGAAACCATGCGCAGATTCACAATCAGAAAAAACACAGTTGTGCCCGGGTCCCAAACTCTCCTGCTTTAAAAGGGAGATTTTGGGGGCGTTCATAGAAAGTGGATTAAACCCTGTAACAAATCTCCAGCTGTGAGAGGAGAAGGATCCGGCTTAGTCTAGTTTTGAATGCAGCTGGGGTATGTATCACTTTTACAAAAAAAGGGATGAAATAGGTAGAGAATAGGACATGTGGTCAGAGAGAGGGGGGGGGGGGGGGGGGGGGGGGTCTCGGGACCCAGCATGAACAGCGAAGGGGGGGATGATGTCAACAGCTGGGGGGGAAAGGGAAAACCCCCCTGCTTTTTCTAGAGTTGAGAAGCTGAGAGCAGTATGAATCAGCCCAATTAAAGAAGCGATACATCCCCTTTAAGCAGCTGCTTTATTGGTTTATCTGTTTAATTGTGCAGGATGCATTGCTAAATTCTGGGACAGCCTAATCAGGAAGAAGAGGGGGCCTTATTTCTGTGCTTGGTTATTTTTTCCACTCGGGACCTCACTAAATAAAACGTTGCCAAAAGCAGTCAATCCCTGGTGGCTGGTATACCCGCACACGTCCGTAAAACGATGACTGTTGATAGCCATCTACATTATTTTCACCACCATTAACTTCATGGGGCAATGGTTTTTGGGTTTTAAAAGCATATTTAACATGGTTGTCTGCTAGTTTAAAATTTTTAGCCCTTTTTTTTTTAAGTATGAACACTGGGGGATGGGCTCCTAATGGGGTTTTAAATTTTAATTGTCCAGTCAAATGGGGTGAATCCATCCATGGACAAGATCATTACGGACTATCGAAAGTGAGAAAAATTAGACCGTTTATTGCAAGCTAATATGTCTTGAGATTACAATACCATTTTATTCTTGCTGGTAAGCTTAAAAAAATTTTCTATTTTTTTTTTCTTTTTTTTTGGTACCTAAATTTTTCTCTAGTTATAGGTTGATGATGTGGGCTAGAATGTAGTGGTAAGGATATTACTAACTAAACTTAAGTAAATGTAGCCTAGTATGTATACAAGTTATTCCATGACTTTGTATAACCTTGCTTTTAATAAGCACTAGGCATTCACATTTTTATTTATCTCATTCATCTTTGTTCCCCTTTCTTTTATCTTGGCATCCTTTTGTCTCACTCGCTCTCTCTCCTCCTCAATGTCACTGTCAATTTAAGAGGTTTAAGTTTGGGAATTTTGTGCAAGTAAATTTTGTAACTTTCTTCGTTTTCCTTTTCAGAAAACGTGCGCATTTGTCTGTGTGTTGTATATCTGTGCCCTTCTTTAGTGGCGGAGCAGAGATCAAACCTTTTATATGCAGAATTAAAAGGTGTTCCAATTATCTGGTCTTGTGTAGAGGAGACCACCTTGTTCTGCGAGGCTGTTGTTTTTCAGCAGATTTGCTTGTGTCTATCCGTACCAAATGCCCTTTATTTAGAATGGACTAAGGCCTCCTCTCTGGTGCTGCTCCTCTTCTCGTGAGTGCCAGTGTCCTGACTTTGTCAGCTGAAACATGCAGGGCAAACCTGGCTTATTATCTGTACTTACTCTTCATGATTAGGTCACACATTCATTGAAAGAAGTTTTCTGTTTGTCACCACATGCCCTCAGTTAAAAGAAAAGAGACTGAATAAATGACATCCTCAAATGACATTAGCAACCTCTCTTCGTTTTGAGCGAAATGTAACACAATAGTCAAAAGTCCACTAATTAGGGTGGAGTGCTAATAAAATGATAAAAGGTCCCTTGTTTTCTTTTTCATCTTGCCACGTACTGACAGCTTATCATGCACTCAGTCCTTGTTTGTTTTGGCACTCTCCGTGCTCATTGTCGGTACTCCGGGCTTTGTTCACCTTTGCAGTTTCCAAAAGCATTTGGCTCTATTTATTGGAAGCTGTGGGAAAAGTCCGTGTTCTCGTTTCCTTTAAAAAATTAAATGATGGAATTTCTCTTTTTTGTTATGAAATTTGTATTTGCTCTATTTTCCATCCCATTAGTGTGTTATTAAATGATGCCAGTTGCTGGCACCATTTCCGTTTTTTTTTTAATACTGCTTTTCCTTGATAATCCATATCTAGTTTTTTTAAAATAAGGTGCAATTGTATCTATTTCTTTGAGCCTATGGGCAAACTGGCACTTAATTTCTTATATTTTCTCCATACAATGATCTGGGGCAAATTTATCAATAATGTCTAATGGTAAGACCATTTTAAGTGAGACTAGATAGTCTTACAATGCGCCTCAAATATATAGAGCTGTAAATCCACGGCACTCACCAGCGTACGTTGAAACATCTATTTATTAGCACCTTGTAGCATACAAAAAACAGGTCACATGGGATTACAATGCGCTTCATTTTTCATAAATCTGGTGTAGGTTAAAACTGTCTAGTCTAACTTCGTACCACTTTTAAGTTGGCTTACTTTTATGCTATTAACTACGGCAAAATTTTGGCGCATTTTTGGCACACCGGGCCATACTAAGCCATGCCCTTTTCCGGTTAGACTAGTTATGTTGGTGATGCAATATGTTGGTGATATTTTGGGGCTGCAGAACCAATTACCAGTTTTCTATGGAGTTACGGTTTTCACATACAGTGATTTTAACATACAGTGGTCATTCAGAACCAATCAATAGTGTATGTTGAGGAACCACTGTATGTGTAATAAAGGTAGTGAAAAAGCAGAAATATGTAAACAACAATTAAAGATTCCCTTTACTTTGAATATAAATTGGCTTAAATAGAAGGTAATAGCATTAACAGATTTCCTATTATACTTTCATTGGTCACATCTCTCTAACCACAAGCCCCTCTACGTGCTATAGAACCAGTATGGATAACAACCCAGATAGGCCTCTTTCTACAGGCCCTTACTCTCCTACCCTATGACAAGTAAATGACGAGCATTGTCCTGGAATACCACACATCTGCCCTGATAGACGAGATGAATCATGGCTTCCGACCAGCATAATTCTCAAGTGCTTTTTTCTGAAGTAGGGATCTGAACAAGCTAATTGTCATCACACTTACATTTTTTTCAGTTCCCCTGCTTTTTTTATTAAAAGATGCTTTAATTTGGGAATCATTTTGGGTTCGGGTCCCCACATATAGCATGAAAACATATAAGTAAAATTATATTCTAAAAGAGCAAATACTGAAATGATCCGCCCCTTCTTTTAACACAAGTACTGTATACTTGATCAGTGATAGCATAGACATTTCATTTAATGCCCAGTTTTTACACCTTGTGGTGTAAACTGTTAGGCCCGGTTCACACGGCTTATTCAAGCCGTAATTGCGGGACGGATCCCGCCTGCAACATGGCTTGAATAAGGGCCGGGGGCGCTGCCCGCCGGCCCCATAGACTTTCATTATCCACGGCGCGTATTCCTCCGGGATAATGAACATGTCACTTTCTCGCCCAAACCCCCCCCCCCCCCCGGGCGATTCGCCGAGCGGGGAGGAGAGACGGAATCCATAGTTCTCTATGAGAACTGTGGTTACCGTAATGGTGGACGGATGCAGCCGATTGAGCGCAGTAAGGCGCGCATACGGCGCAATCGCCCTGAATAGCCGAGAACGGCCCTTAGGTGTTCACACAATGTATTTGCGGGCGTACTTGGCACGTAATTGCACTGAAGCACGCCCCCCAAAAAAACGGTAAGTTAATGAACAACTACAGCACTCATAGAGTGCTGTGTCAAGTCACCAACGTTGTTCAGACGACAGTGATTTTGCGATCGTATAATTTACGCCCGTAAAAGTGACCTGTAACTTCTTTTGGATGCTCACGCACCAAGAAATAGAAAAGTATACGAGACAGAGAGCAGTCTTGTGTTAAAATGCGCTGATGAAAGCGTATTGCGCGTGTACCTGTGCGCCGTCTGAACATACCCTTCTAGCAGCTGTAGATGCATCTGAGCCCTAAAAGATAAAGGTGATAGCACTGAGGCAATGGGTACGTGGGACATGGAGGGCTTCCATGTATTTGTAATATCTGAGCTTCTCAAATTATACATATCCTAGCCAGATTCAGGAGCCAGCAAAGATTTGCTGTGAATTTGGTAGGAAAAAAAGGAACTGCACTTCAGCTGTTGTTGTCCAAACCTAGCCTTAGGCTGTGTGTATACTACTGTAAAGCCTTCTGCTTATTTTGCTGTCAGTTGAGCAGAAAAATGAATATAGAGTGTGGATCTGTTGCACAGTGGGAAGTATAGTGCCACTGTTTTTAAAAATGTTTTCTGAATTTGTAATTTAAAAAAAAAAAAGCTCAACTCTCAGATTTAGTTCTGGCTCCCTACTACCTCCTATGGTTATTTAATGCACCAGTGTGATATCCATGGTAATAACATGTCAGGGGAGTGCCACAGCTTTTCACTGTCCATGGCTATGATGTGCTATCTTACTGACCTATCTTGATTTTATTGCATATTCATTAACAGTTGTTTTTAAAAATAAAGGTTATGTTTAAGAATATACCATTCCAGTGATTAACGGACACAGCAAGAGTCATTCTTAGGTTTAATTTTAATTAGATGTAAGAACCGTTGTTCTTAGGGGATGTTCACACGGCGTTTCTTAGATTAGTGTTTGAGTCCGTATTGCGGACCCTAAACTGACCCAAACACCCATCTAACATTGTGTAGTTTGATTTACATTGCTTTCAATGCAAAACACACATCGGCGTTTAGACGATACGCGTTTTACATGCGTCTTTGTGATGCGCCTTTCGGATCTGTTAAAAGAATTGAAATGTCAATTCTTGATCCGTTTGATGCAGCAGGCACCGTATTTAAAACTATAGGGTGTGTTCCTGCTGCAGCAAAAACGCATCCAAACACGCAGCACACTTTGGGTACGTGTTGGATGCGTTTTACGTAGCGCTTCTGAATACGTTTCTCAGATCCGAAAAACGTATTCAAAACGTTGTGTGAGCATCCCCTTACTCTAGCTAACATATGAATGATTTATATACTAAATAGGGTCTCACTAACTTGTAACAAGTGTATGATAGTGCTTACTCTGTGTAGAGCTATTTGAGAAAATCCAAATTTTTTTTTATCTGACGGTAATTGTAGAGTAGGCAGAGATTCATGATATTAGTGCCAGCATACTGTGGAATACCCTAACCCGTTGACTAGTATATTCAGATTAAAGACTGACATTTCCCTGAAGTTAAATTACAACCCTGTCTTGTATCATTTCAAAATCATTCTATTTTTCTGGGTGTCTTCAATTGGTACGCCTCCTTGCAGGATTAGCACTTTGGGTGGTGTGGGACACCCGGCATTGTCTCTAGTCCTTATTCATCTGCTTCTATCAACATATCCTGGTGCCATTTATAAGCAGAGAAGGATGTGAATTATGGACGACCTGTATGAATGGGGCTGGGCCAGATATCTGGCTTTTTTCAGTCCGATATCAGGCGCAGCCCTGTTCATACATGTCGCCCATAATTCACATCCTTCTTTACTTATAGGCGGGGCGCACTAGAACTGTAGCGAAGGTACATATTTATAGCTTTGCTACGGCATTTCAAGGCGAATTACTGCTGGAACAGGTAGACCACTTTCAAATGCGCCTGATTTCTGACCCGCTGTAGAGCAGGTTCATAAACCAGGCGCATTCTATGCCACTAATAGGCGCATGAAATTTGGTGTCTACATGTCAAATTTCATGCGTGTCGCCCTAAATGTCTACTATGCTCCTGAAAACCAGATTATGGTGATTTACTCAAGTTTATCTGGGAATGTTTTTAGCTCATTTATTTATAGATTAAAACTCCAGCTTTACACATGATTGCATAAGTTATTAACTAATGTGTGTAACATAATTTGTATCTAATAATACATGTATGCAGTAGATTGAGATAATTAAGATATTTGAGTGTTTTTATGTTCTTTGGTTATGTATGAATCTACATGACGCTATTTGTATTGTCTGTTTTAGAGAATGATATAGTGAGTCCTTCTGTCCCTTGTATCCACTTCCAGGTTGTTCCTGGTGTTATTAATTCACTTCACTAATCCTTTCCTGTGAAGTCATGCTGCCTGACATGTATCTCTTATTTCTGACTTTTGGTTCAGTTTTAGCTGTCAGTGTGCTTGTTGATATGGTATTAGCTTTGTAGCTTATGACCACAAAATGTTTTCTAAGAAGTTTTGTATACGAAGTTAATGCTTCACCTGCTTTCTTGTTCTTCTTCCATTCAGTGCCTTAGTCGTGACGCAGCTGGGAATATTAGCATTCAGTTCTTGGGCACAGTGGTGAGTACAATTTTTCTATGCTTGACTGAAAGAGTGCTTGTTTGTATAGAATATAACAAATAATCAGACTTGATTACTAGTATCCACAATCTCTAGAGCAATAGTCTATAGATGTAAACATCTAGATCAGGGGTTCCTAAACTCCAATCCTCACGCCCCATCAACAGGTCATGTTTTCAGGCTTTCCTTAGCAGTGCACAAGTGATTTAAAGGGGTTTTGCCACGATGTAATGTTGACGTGGGATCCTCCAAAATGGGTATTTAATCACTTTTCTAAATATATGTGATTACAAAAATTGCAGCCTGAGAGAGCTACAGGCTACCTTACCTGCCCTTAGTTACTTAAAAGCTTGCATTAGATACGACCAGGCAGAGTGACAAAAGCTGCTGTCTGGGCTTGCGCAGAGCACACTTCTTATCTGATGAGAGGGAGCGTGAAGAAGCTTTCATGGGACTGGGGAAAAATATGTGGTCTTTTGTATACAGAATCCACTAGTTGTAGTGTGATTATTTGAGTGAACATTGCACAAGATCCCTTATGCATGGCTCTGTGCTCTGACTGCTCTCTCTCTCTCTCTCTCAGCTCAGGGTGCTTTTTTACTTTTGCTTCTTAGCAGATAAGGCACTTCTTGGCAAATCCCTTTTAATTATGCTGCACAGTTGACTTAATTATTGTCATTGCAATAGGTGGGGTGTGAGGACTGGAGTTTGGGAACCCCTGATCTAGATAATCAAGAATAACTGTTGTGGCTATAAAAGATCCAGGTTGCCGTATTCTTTGGCTGTCTGCACACTGAAGATCACCTTTCTCTTTGAGGTGTTGTCTCATCAGCTGTTTTCACTTTTCACACCCTCTCCAGGCTCACATTTCCTGAGCCGTCTGTGAGCAGGTCTTCAACTTGCTAGCTTCTGTTTCTAGATTAGTCTGTTGCAGGGACATTACTGAAGGAAGGGTTGTGAAAAAAAATGACACCGTTGAAGTAGGATGTCTGGCTATAAATGTGAGGTAGCAGAGCTGTATTTGTCTTGAGTGTAAGCTTCTAGGAAGGGAGAAAAACTTGCTGCCAACACAAACTGGTAGCTGTTGATTGACTCTGTTACATAATTACACATAAATGTGCTCTGCAGACCTGACAGGCTGGTACAAGGTTCATAACTCTATAGGTTAAAGTTTTTCTTAGTAGAAATATAAGATCAGAGACTGAAAAGCAAGATCATGCCCTCTGATAAGACACAGCAGGAAATGACATCACCATTCAGGGCTGCTTGAGTAGATAAAGGTGGTCCGTAACTAAGGAAGCTTTTGTATACAAGCAAGAGGTAAAAAATGCTCTAACTGTGAAATGAAGCAAAATTGGAACAGCAATGTATTTGTAAGAATTTGTATTTACCTTTGCCTACATGTTTAAAGCTAATAAATGAAATGGGAATACTTCTTGAGACGCTTAGACTATGTGCTGTATGAGTATGCTTCCATACCTTCTTGTTGAAGCATGTCTTTTTCCTGGTATGACCATCACTTCACATTTATACTGCCAGCAATGTATGCAAGAGAGCATAAGGTTTATGTCACTCAGATGTTTCAACTCATTGTGTCCTGAATGTGGCATCTCGATATATAAGCCTTTTAAGTTAGGGTCTGTGCACTAAATTAATGTATGCAGCAGAAAATATTTGTGGATATCTACTAAAGTTTAATCACAAAGTATACAACAGTTCAAAAGGGGAAAAAAAAGTGCTTACCCCGCTGCCAGTGTAGTACCTCAGTTCCTTTTAGACCCGATCCTCTAGTCATCAGCCACGGCCAAAAACGATACACGTATAAGGTAATCCAAATGAAAGGATAAGGTTTTCAGGTTCTTAAAATTCAAAAAACTTGTATAGCTTTTATTGTATATAGCATTCACCAAAATATTTGGGTTGACTTTTCATCTCCGTCTGGACAGTGCCACGTTTATTAATGAAGGGGGCAAATATTTGTTCCAGAATAATGGTGACCATGTACACTGCCTTAAGAGTTGCTTTCATTTTTCTGTTGAACCACAATTCAAAAACAATGTCTGATTTCCATTCGTTGCTTTTCAGTAAATTTAAGTTTGTTACTTTTGTCAATTTCATGTTATTTCAGTGACCATTGTGGGTTTTTCTTTCTTCAACGGAAGGTTACCAACAGTTTTGTCCATGTTTGTATATTGTTGGCACAATTTAGCCATTTTCTGTGGCACTATTGATTAATTCCCCCGATTGTCTTTTGTAGACCAGAATTTGCGTTGCCAGCGATGTGCAGGCATACTTGTGTTGCCCGCACACATGAGCGGATAGACAAAAATTCTGTTTTTCTGTATTATGGGTGAATTTACATACGGCATATTTGTTTCAGTCATTTCTTAAACTCCCCATTTACCTAAATGAAGCTAGCAGAGAACCATGTTTTTGTCTACAAAACAACTTCATTCAGAACAATGAAAATGTTTTATGAGATGCATAAATTCTGCAGCAAATGACGTGTACTGTAATACTTTAATACATTGCTTCTACATCACAGTGAAGAAATCATAGTAATGTGGGGATGGTTATTCCTTGTTACCTATTATATATGTTCTATAGTTATATCTACTGCTATAAATTTTGGCATTTTACCAATTTGACTCCTTTTAAGCTAAGTAATAATTTATTAAGTTTTTGCAGACTATGACTAGTGGAATCATATTAAAGGAGTTGTCTCCCGTCAGAGTTTCAGAGAATGCATGAATGAAATACTCTGTCACTTCCTGGTTCAGACTGACTCATTTGCATAAGCTCCAAGCTTGTACAGCTCCCTGCCATGCTGTGCTTTCAGATGCTAATTAGATCAGATTAGCTTCTCAAACTACTAACAGGACTTCTTATCTGATCCCCAAAGCAAAAGCCCTAATTACAGTTCTGTTTATTTTACATAAATCAAGCTTTTTACTGCTGAGCAGCACAGGACACTGCCACTACCTGTGTGATGATGTCACTCACTGTTATCTCATTGAACAAACAGCAGGGGAGAATTGTTTACAGGTCAGTTACTGAGGGAACTGAAATAGCCAGGGAGGTCATAAATTCACTTGTATCTCCTTAGGGAAAACAGAGGAACAAAGCAATATATTTGGAAAATGTCTTTATTTTGTGTTCCCTACAATTTGAAAGCTATTCTTTGTAGCGAGACAACCCCATTAAGTCCCTTTGGCTCCATTCCACCTTCTATTGTTCTATTACCTGGTAAATTGTCTGTACGTCCCATTCTTTCATAAAGGGACTTTTTGTGTGATGGAATTAAATTAGGAAATGTTCTTTTTGACATGGAAGAATGGTGAGCTGCTGTACACTGGTAAATGTGCCCTTTCAGCACTTTCTCATGGTGACTCAATTAGCAAAGCCAAAACAATATCGCCGCAGACTTCCTCCTATTCACATCTATATTCCACATAACACAGAAATGCCGTCCTGAACATAGCAGCTAACAGGAAATGAGTAGTGTAACATGTTCTATCTTGTCTACCAAACATTACATTGTATCTGATCAGTAAGGTACACCAGTATCATTAAATATGTTTTACATTTGTTCTATTACCATAATATGTGTACTACTTGTTTGCAACATCATAGTATTTAGAATACTAGTGGTTTTTAGTACTATAATATCTAGCAAACACTTTTTTCTAGTACTTTAATATATTGCTTAATCTTCTTTCAGTACTGTAACATACTGTATGCTATACTCTTGTTTCATGTGTCATAATATATGGCCTCTTTATTTTTCTGGTAGCATAATATATGCCATAATCTTTCTAGTAGGATGATATTTGGAAAGGAAAAAAAATGGGACATTATTTACTTAAAAAAAAAACGTTCCGTACTTACAGCTCAATGGCTGGACGAAGAATTATTCCCAGTAGGAGGCAATAGAAGCCCCAATGCTACATGGAAGAAATTTAACAATAACAGTTCACTAGTGCACAATTGCTCACACACCCATCCATTATAGGGGCAACAGCCTAGAAAAAAAATGCAGATTGGATAGGTAACCATTCACACCAGTATGCAGAAAAGCTTCGGTACCATACAGAGAAGATTGGAGAAATGCAAAAATACTGATGAACAATCACTCGCATGCATACTATCCATGAAAGTGTGATTTCTGGTATTACAATAGATAAGACTTATTAAGGGTGTCAGTTACATGGTTACATGTGGTTCACCATGTTGTCATGTTTAGGCACTACGGATAGGAGGTGGACCCACTGGTCTAAGGGACCTCCTGGTCTTCACCAATGCCTGCCGCAAGACCGGGATGGACTTTGCTGCGGAAAGTCCCCAGGTCACTGCCTTTGACATAGGTCCTCGCGGTGACAACCAACGAGCCAGATAACATGGTACAGGAGAATGAAACAGTAATGACACGAGCAACAGGTCAGGGCAGACATGGCAGACCAAGATAATGCACAGTAGTGGACAACACAAGGTATGACACCAACAACTCAGCGCCAGTTAATGGGAAATATGAGCCAAAATACCCTAATCACAGGAGGGATAGGCTGGGGAAGAATTTGACTGATGCGCCTGCCCTTTAAATCACAGGAAGTCTCTGTACGCACCCCCTAGTGGCCAGAGCCAGAGGTGCAGCCGGAGGAGGATGATGCCAGTGAGGAGGTTGGCCAAACTGCGAATGGAGCAGGGACATGTGAGTAACAGAGCCGGCAGGAGCATGGACCAATTTCAGTAAATTCAGTATATTGGAAAATTAAAACAATGTGAGACAGGTCAAGATTGTGGTGTCACAAGCAAAGATTTCCTAAGCCTTTAAATGGTTCCTCAGTCTGGTTCAGTAGGCTACGCAATCATTGGGAAAACCACTGACTGTACAGATGTCCAGAAGGCAATCACTGAGACACTCCACAAGGAGGGTAAGCCACAAAAGGTCATGGCTAAAGAATCTGGATCTTCACAAAGTGTTGTGTCAAGGCATATTAATGGAAAGTTGTGTGGAAGGGAATAAGAAGTGTAGAATAAGGTGCACAAGCAACCGGACTGACCACAACCTTGAAAGGATTGTCAAGAGAAGGCCATTCAAGAATTTGGGAGAGATTCATAAGTAGTGGACTGCGGCTAGAGTCAGTGCTTCAAGGGCGCCACCACACAGACGTATCCGGGACATGGGCTACAACTGTCACATTCCTTGTCAAGCCTCTTATGACCCAGAGACACCATCAAAAGCATCTTACCTGGGCTAAGAAGAGAGGGAACTGGACCGATGCTCAGTGTCCAAAGTCCTGTTTTCATTTGAAAGTAAATTTTGCATTTCACTTGGAAACCAAGGTCCCAGAGTCCCAGTGGAAGATTGGAGAGGCCACAATCCAAGTTGCTTAAGGCCCAGTGGGAAGTTTCCACAGTCTATGATAGTTTGGTCCACTGTATTATGTTAAGTCCAAGGTCAGTACAACCATCTACCAGGAAATAAATAATCATATTAATAACAAGCCTAGGGAACCTGACTACTAGGGGGCTAGATCGCTTTACACTCTTCAGTATTATGTAAATAATGCAGACGAATGTACCAAGATGGCAATTCTATTAGTTCCTGTCTGAGGCAGGTAGAAGTGCTAACATGGCAGCAATGGAAGTCAACTCTGATCCCTGCTGTTAGTGGCAGGTGTCAGCTGTAATAATCACCCGGCACTCGCCGCCTATGGAGTGGACTCCGCGTGTGAGCCCACTCCATGGCTTTTTATTAGCATGCTAACGTATCCATACGTCACATGTCAGTAAAGGGTCAAAGAGATATGACTCTTTGTGTAATGATTCTATACAATATATATTTTTCTCTGTTTCACTTAAATTACAGAAATAAAGTTAATTATTTTAATTGCACTAGTATTTCTAGTACGGTTATAAATAACATACTTTTTTTTTTCCTAGCCTTGTAATATGTAGCATGTGCTTGTTTCTAGTGCCATAATATATACCATATTTTTCTCTACTAATATAATAAACACCATGGGGCAGATTTATTAATGCTGTATAACACTAGCACAGTATAAAGTTGGACTAGACACCCGATTTCTCAATGGGTGGTAAAAAGGGAGCATTTACACCATTTTTAACTGGCTTAGCTTACACCTATCACTGCACGTATCATTGCTGCATTTTATTTGCGCATGGTGTTGCACATTAGGTCACCCCTATTTTAAGTAAGCCATACCCCTTTTATTTAAGTCAACCCCTTTTGTTTGCTGTGGCACAAGTGTGTCTAAAAACTGTCTGAAACACATAATAAATTTGCTGTAAAGCATGTACGCCAGTGTTTTGGTGCAGTTGCCACGACCTTTTGTTCTAGTAGTAAAAAAATATACATACTTTTATTTCTAGTACAGCAGTAAAATACTCTTGTTTTGAGTCTTGTAAAGCATAGCAGACTCTTGTTAATACCGTTGTAACCAATGGCCTCTGAGCAAACTTTTGAATGCCACCCTCCCTCACGAACATTTATCAGTTCCTCATTATAAGGGCATGTACCCACTGCACGGGTTTTCGGACATTTTTTCAGACGGTTTGCGGAAAATGAGTACATTGGGGCGCTATGGAAAACCCGTGCAGCAGTCCCCACTGCAGAGGTTTTCCGCCCGCAAAACATTGTACCTGCACATTCTTCCATCTGGTTTTTGGACGGCTCATTGCGGAGATTGCACCCTCTTACACAAAGACCAACTTCAACTACATGTGCATTTATGGCATAAAAAGCTTACAGTGCAGTTAGTTATTTGGGTCTTCACTCTGCCTCCCTTAGCTTAATTACCAGCGATGTGTATGTAGAGGACCTGTCTCATCTGAAAAAGTAGTCCTTGAGATGATCATCTGATTGCGTTAGGTCCGGCTATTGGTATTTTGTCAGCTGATTGTGCCAAGAAGAACCATGGCTACCAATTTCATAAGTTTATTTGCCCTGTAGTGACACATCATAGTATTTATCATAGCTGGTAAAGCAGATTTGGATGGTGGTCAAAGAATTTGTGTACCTCATGTCCTTTCAGATATTAGATGGTTCAGTATTATCAGGGAATTGCAATTGGGTTCCCGACTCTTTGATGCTCAAATGGCCTACTAGGTAAAATTGTCTCTTTAAAATTCTACTTTCCCTTTAAATGCCTACAGTAAACTTTAAACGCACCTCATCTCAAAGTGGAAATGCCCTCTCCCCCATAGCAACTGCTCTTGATAGTTACGCCTGTTGTTGTAACATATAGCATAGACTTGCTACCGGGACACTAATTGATGCTAAATTTATGTACCACTATAAAAAGCCACTGATGAGTAATCAGTAGTTGTGTTGTCATCCTACACAGTTGTTTTTTTCACATGTTGTCTGTTGCCTTTTGATGGGGGTGACTAATATTAACATGTCTAACAAAAATATAACTCCAAGGCATTCTTTAATTTGACCCCTCTGTGTCTGCTCAATTAAATGTCAATGCAAGCATTTAAGATTTAACAGAAATGAATGATAACCATCCAAAACAATTTTAAACACAATCAGTTTAACAAGGGAGGATAAATTTAATATGATAATTTAGCTGACTGAATTGTATCAGCTTAGCGGGGATATATGCAAATACATGACCCTTGCTTAGTTTTTTAATGGAAGCTGTGCTGATAGATTTATCAGTTCTATTAAAGAACTTGGGGAACTTTGGAATTTCAGCAATTGTTCCCTCGGAGGCTGAAAAACAAACCTGATCTCATACTGGGACCATTCTGGCCTGCATATTTCCATAATTTGCCTTTGCAACTAATATGTCAGCACGAGGCAAATAACAGTTTCTAATAATATCTAATGGAGTTGAAGAGGACAGCATTTTAATGTAGTAAAACGACCTCCCTGTGGGGTTGTTATTGCTAATATTGAACAGCAGTTACACAGTTGCAATAGTAGTCTCATAATTGATTTGTTTAATTAGCAAGATATGGAGCTGGAGCGGTATCTTGTTGTCTTCTATCAGTGGTCTGCTGCATAGCAATGAATATTTTTGTTTGTCTTCTTTCTCATTAGTAGCTGTGCTGGAACCGGTCTCTTTTGATTTGTTTTGAACTTTATTTTAAGAAGACAACCCGAGGATTTGTAGTCAGACCCAACACGTTCAAGCTCTTCCATTGCTTTCTGAACCTTTTCTAGGGCAGTCTAAATGATGGATATTCCCATGCTACAGGGCTTTGTTATAAGTGATAAAGCTGAAGACTGACTTTACAAGCCCTTACACAAAAATTCATAGACAAATGGTTGCCTGAACAGAGTAAGTTATGCCTAAGGGACCAGATACATTGGTGTTTTGTCTTTTTTGTAGCGTCTTGGTTTTTTTCCCTTGTCTCTTGTTTGTGATTGTGTCTTTTTCATCTTTTATCTCTTTGTTTTCTCTTTTAATTAATTTAAAAGGCAGAGAAAATGTCTACAAATAAGACAAGACAATCTGTGTCTTTACTAGTTTGAATATGCATGCTATGACAAGAATATGTGAGAGGAAGCTACTTGAAGAAGCAGCACAGTAATTTTGAAGGCTGTATCCATGTTCTGTAATATACAGTATTGGGCAGTATGTAATACTTTACAGTGTGATCTTAAAGGGAACTTGTCACTTAGGTTATGCCCCCCTTGCTGAGGGCAGCACAAGCTAGTGCCAGACCTGCTGTTCCCCGCACTGTGCCCCTTATTCTGTAAGATGCAGCAGTTTTAGAGCATTTACCCCTCAAATCTTATTCATGAGCAGGTGTTAGCCCCGCCCACCAACGGCTAGCCCCGCCCACTAACAGTTTTTCACATGTTTCTACCTATTCAAAGTAATAGATTTGTCGGTTGAGGTGGGCGGGGCTAGCCTCAGGTGGGCGGGGTTTGAAAAAAACTGACACTCTAAATGACTCTTCGAATTACTTTTCTGGCTGAAAACTGCAGATTTGAGCATTAAATACACGAAAACTACAGCATCTTACAGAATAAGGAACACAGCACTGGAAACGGCATGTCTGACACTAGCATGTTCTGTCCTCAGCAAGGGGGCACAATCTATGTGACAGGTTCTCTTTAAAGGTATGCACATAACTTTGACTCATCGTTGCATGTGTCATTTCGGCCTGCGATTTTGGTAAATGATGAAACAGCTCTGCTTTTTTGCCATGACAAGGAGAAAATAGACTAAAAAACAACACATACGTGTACACCCTAACTCCGCTAAAACATCTTCTAATCATCTCCTCATATTTGGTATCTACTACTCAATATATCAAACAATTTTAATGGATTACAACGAAATAAAAAATACCCTTGCTTAGCATATATAAGCATATAAATCTCACTTTCCTTGTTTAGAACACATGCTTGCATTTGGCAGAGCTCTTTGCATTTTGCATTCATTTCTATTTTTATCCCTCTTTATATAGATACTTGATTTGTACAGCAACAGAAGATGATGGCACTACATAAAAGTTACTAATTATTCATCTGTATCAGGGGTGTCAAACAGAGCTGTAGAGTTGGTAAGCCAAAGCTCCAGATCCTCAATTTCCCTAACTCAGACTCCCTCATACATGTCGCATGTTTACATGATAACTTTACTGTAGGTAACATCAGGCTTTTTCTCACCCTTATGATACAATAATCAAGCTATTTAGGTAGAACATAAAATATATTTACTGGAATACAACTTGTGAATAAAATAAATAAATTGTAAAAATGCAAAACACTCTGCAGTAAGTGGGGAAAAAAACAGTTTTTCAACAAAAATGTACTGAATAACATTTGTTGAGTGAGTCTATGAATTTGGTCTAAGAAATAGTATTGCCTCCATCAGATCCTCCTTCATAGATGACCTCACATCTAATCTCATTATTTCCAGGCTAGAGAACACACTCTCTACACCAACTTGGGTTGGTGGCAAAGAGGTGACCACATGGGCAACATCTTTAACAATTTCAGCGTATAAAGTAATTGTCTCAAGCACAGTCAGTTTTGATGAATGGTTGAACTCTTCTATTTCTTTGAGAGCAAGTGAAAAACTTTGCTGAAATATGATCAATCTGTTTGCTATAGGAGTGGAATATTTTCCCCTGCGACAACGCTTTGCCTGCTTAATGTCATCCAAATACTTTTCAAAATTAAACTTCTCATCTGATGAGGCTGAAGATATGGTAGCAGTAGCACTGGCAAGACCCATTTCCTCTTGCTCAATTTATTATATATTTTTGGAGTCTGAGTTAGTCCATTTTATATGACTTCAACTACACAGCCTGGTGTCAAACTCAAATACACAGTGAGCTAAAATGAAAAACTTGGACAAAGTCACAGGCCAACGTTGAATTGTCTACGTTTGGAGTACCCTGCTGCCTGCAGAGATGCTGGCGCTGAGAAGGAAATTGGAAGGGTTAAGACATTGTTGAGACTCCAGATCCTGGTTTCTCCCTAAGGGCCGGTTCACACGGCTTATTTATGCCGTAATTACGGGACGGATTTCGCCCGCAATTACGGCTTGAGTAAGGGGCGGAGCTGGGGTGCTGCCCGCTGGCCCCATAGACTTTCATTATCCATGGCGCGTATCCCGCCGGGATAATGAACATGTCCCTTTCTCCCCGCCCGGCAGATTCGCCGAGCGGCGAGGAGAGACGGAATCCACAGTTCTCTATGAGAACTGTGGATTACCGTAATGGCTGGGACAGATTCCAGCCGTATTGCAGCGCAGTACGGCGCACAATACGGCTGCAATCCGTCCCTGCAATAAGCCGTATGAACGGCCCTTTAGAGTTCTTATCAGTTGTCCTGCTGTGCCTTATCAGTCATCCTGAGCTGTTTCTTCTGCCACTTCTTTGCTCTATGCATGGAGGAGGGGCTGAGTGAGAGCAGTGTAATGACAGCTCCTGACTTTTTCCTCTTTTAATTTGTACACTGCCTGGCCATTACTCGTTGACCACATATAATTGCATTGCTTGCCAGATTGGGCCCATGGGCCTGAGCTTGACACCACTGATCTATACTGTTCCTTGTATGAAACATTGGTTTTGTCACCAATGACTCTTTAAAATGTTAATGAAAGTGTTGTAGAACATATAAATTTGTTGCAACTCAACTGGTGTAATCTGTTATGCAAATTTCTAATATCTACAAACCTATGGCTTGAACACTATCCTCTCACTTCTCAAACTGTTTGTTCAGCCTTTAATGGGCACTGTAGAGCCCTGATGTCCATCTCCAAGTATAAAGTAGGTTAACAGAACTGTAAGCTTGCGTTCTCACCAATAGAAGAGACCTACATTGAATACGTACAGTATCTCAAAAAAGTGAGTACACCCCTCACATTTTTGTAACTATTGTATTATATCTTTTCCTGGGACAACACTGAAGATATGACGCTTTGATACAATATGAAGTAGTCAGTGTACAGCTTGTATAATAGTGCTCATTTGGTGTGCACTCAAAATAACACACTGCCATCAATTTGTAAACCTCTCACAACAAAAGTGAGTACACCCCTAAGTGAAAAAGGACAAATTGTGCCCAAAGTGTCAATATTTTGTGAGGCCACCATTATTTTCCAGCACTGTTTTAACTAGAACTTCACAGGTTGCAACCACTAGAATCTTCTGTGATTACATCACAGAGCTGGTGGATGTTAGAAACTTTGCGCTCCTCCACCTTCTGTTTGAGGATGCCACACAGATGCTCAATAGGGTTTAGGTTTGGAGACATGCTTGACCAGTCCAGCACCTTTACGCTCATTTTCTTTAGCAAGGCAATGGTGGTCTTGGAGGTGTGTTTGGGGCGTTATCATGTTGGAAGACTGCCCTGCGGCCCAGTTTTCCAAAGGGAGGTGATCATGCACTGCTCCATTATGTCACAGTACATGTTTGCATTCATGGTTCCCTCTATGAACTGTAGCTTCCCAAAGCCGGCAGCACTCACACAGCCCCAAACCATGACACTTCCACCACCATGCTTGATTGTAGGTAAGACACACTTACCTTTGTACTTCTCATCTGATTGCAGCTAAACACGCTTGACACCATCTGAAGCAAATAAGTTTATCTTGGTCTCTTCTGCAAACTGTTTGCAGGCTTTCTTGTGCATTATCTTTAGAAGAGGCTTCCTTCTGGATATGACACTGAGCTTGTGCACTCAGCTTCTTTGGTCGACCATGGCGAGGCCTGTTCTAAGTGGAACCTGTCTTGTTAAACCTCTGTATGGTCTTGGACACCGTGCTGCAGCTCAGTTTCATGGTGTTGGTAATCTTCTTATAGCCTAGGCCATCTTTATGTAGAGCAATAATGATTTTTGTACCGATCCTTAGACCATGAGGTGCAATGTTGAACTTCCAGTCACCAGTTTAAGAGAGTGTGAGAGTGATGACACTGAATTTAACACACCTGCTCCCCATTCACACCTGAGACCTTGTAGCACTAACGAGTCACATGACACTGTGGAAGGAAAGTGGCTAACTGGGTACTCACTTTTGTTGCCAACACTTTAGACATTGATGGTTGTGCATTATTTTGAGGGCACACCAAATTTACACTGTCATACAAGCTGTACACTGATTATTTTTCGTTGTGAGATACTGTATCTCCTCAGATAGGAATGCTGGATTATATTTCGTAAAACGGTTTATAGGTAAGAGGAACAAATATGGTATAATAAATACCTAGAAAAGAGGACTGTAAGGATTATTCTTTAGCCTAATCAACAAGTATATAAAGTGTTGGATCAGTTGGTGCTCCCGGAGCGTGCCTTGGTGATGTCACTACTAGCGGCACCTGTAGGTGGAGCTGAACGTTGCTGGTCAGGGCGTTCGTTTACTCTCCATGCCGGTATGGTGGTTTAGGTGTGTGGTGAATTCACATCTATGCATTACTGCATATTCCTCATCTCGAGCAGCATCTACGCATTACTGTATATTCCTCATCTCAAGCAGCATCTATGCATTGCTCTATACTCATCTCAAGTAGCAGGTACCTCTTGTTTTATTGATGATATTGAACTTTAGTGATATTGGTGTGGTTATTTCTTTGTTATACATTGGTGCTGTATAGGAAATCCTGGTATTTATAATCTTTGGCTTATGATAATTAAAACCAGCGGATGCATTTGATGATTGGGGTGTTCTATTTGCGGACTACATCATCTGTTGAAGGTGTATATTGTCTTTCTATTGTGTTTTAGCTTTGTTTTAGGGGCATGCATTCATCCCCATATACTCAGCATCTTAGATATAGTATGTGGAAGGCGCTAGTGCTTATCTTTGAGTTTGTATATTATCTTTAGTATCTGTCACTATAACATATCACCAGAACAGAAGCTATTCATTTATTTAAATGTTATCGGTATAAACTGCTTACTGGCATAAAAAAAACAACTTAATGGATTATTTCCTTGCTTTTCCCTAGAGTAATAGACCTATATATTGAATGCAATACATAATTGATGCAGCCAAAGTATCTACTACAATATAAACCAATAGTAAAGTTTAATGCAACTTTATTACTTCAAATTAAATATGAAATAAGGCTGTGTTATTGTTTAAAAACTCAGATCTGGGAAATTAACAGCAGTAATTTGTGAATGCAAATGGCACTGGAAGGAAGGCCGTTCCTTGCAAGAGTAATACAGAAACGCAATGTAATAGGAATTAACATAAATAGCACTCAATACACCGTGTTTCAGTATTTCATTTAAAATAAAAAAGTTGCAGAAAGAATTAAAGAGAGCCTATAACATTTCCTGATATGTCATTTTTTAAACAGGTTCACATCTAGCTAGAGGTTCCATTTGGAGCTTCCATTGCATAGGCAGAATCTGATCAGTTTCATGACGGGCACCAACAGCCCCCGACAGACACCATTAACTACAGTGGGGTCCATCATGGTGTCCGTTGTTTTACGTATTAAGTATTTTAACTCCTGTCAGCCAATTGGTTATAAGACCTTAAATTTCTAGCATCTTGAGATCAAAGCTCAACCCGAATGATATGTACTACAGCAGGTTTTTTGTTTTTCTTTGTAAATATACATTGTTGTTATCTAAGGCTATGTTCACACGGCAATAATTGCGGGACTTATTTCGCCCCGCAATTACGCTGTGTGTACGGGGGAGGGGGTGGGGGCTGGAAGCCCGCCGGCCCCATAGACATGAATTATTCTCGGCACATATATGCCGTAAATAATTGACATGTCACTTCTCTCCCCGCTCACCGTATTGTGCAAGCAGGGAGAAGAGGCGTAATCCATAGTTCTTTATGAGAACTGTGGATTACCGTAATGACTGGGATGTATCTCGCCCCGTATTGAGCGCAGTACGGCACAAAATACGGGACGAGATACGTCCCAATTTAAGCCGTGTGATTATAGCCTAAAGGTGTTTTCCTACCCGAGGCATAAATGTCTGGTACATGCATCTTCCACATTTGTCATCCACCCATATCTCTGGAGCACCCTGCCACCCCCATACTGGCCAGTGAGGAACTTGTTAGATACCACATCTTAGCAGAGAGTGAATAAAGAGATGGGGGCTCTTTCAATACACTACTTTAGGAATCGAAAAAAAACACAAAGCATGCAATAACCTCCTCTCTGCACCATGCCACATCGGCAGGCAGAATGGGGATGCTGGGGATAATTAGGGGTCCCAGAGCTGGATCCCCCATATGTCTGACATTTATGGTACATTGCAGTCTTACTCTCTACCATACAAACTGCATGTACAAGCATAAAACTGACTTTGCTGCTTAAAGTAGGCCATGGGACTTTTATTTTCCCTTCTTGTTGGATTTTATTATAAAATGTTAACAGACAAGAAATTTAAAAAAACTCAAAAGGCCATCAGAAGCAGTAAAATGTTGGGAGTGTTTGTTTAAAAAATCTGTTTGAAGGGGGATTTCAGCACAATTCTTGAATATTTCTTTGTTTGGCTTGGCAATGTAGTCTTCCTTAGATAAAACATTTAAATGCTAAGCAGTTCCTTTCGTTTACAGGGCTTGGTTACTTTTTATGGTAACACACACTGGGCAGGAAGGTCATTGTAATGAAGTAAAAAAAAAAATCTCAAGACATGAAAGAGAAAGTTAGCTGTTAGCATGCCTATTTTTATGAGATTTTGCAGCTCTTTAATATTCTAAGAAATCTGTGCTTTCAACAGTCTTCTGTTATTTGTTATTTTCTGTTATATACCACAATAAAATTTACTGTGCTGCAGTGTAAGCAGATAATCTGCCTGCAAAAGACATCCCCAATTTTTAACATGAAATGCCCCATCCCAGTTCTCTTACTGTGCAGCGTTTCTATCTATGTTTCTCGTTTGCCGGAGGGGATATACATTTCAAAAGGTTGTGGCCACTCTGTATATGTCATTTGACCTGTTGAGTCATTAAATATTGATCCATCTCCTTGTGAAATGTTACTATTGTTGTTCTCTACCCTAAGGCATAACTGGGTATTCTGAATAACTTTCTAAGAACTATACACTTTTTTATGTTAATAAGATCTACGACAAAGTTTGTTATGAAGAGACATGTTTTTAGTGAGAGACAATGTACTTATCAAAAGATATTTTATATAACTATTGGTTTAGTTTAACGTTGCTAGAGGCAGCCATGAGTGTCATCCTTAATATTGTGTATGATTTGCATACATATTTAAATACAATCTTGATAATTAGGTGAGAAGTGCATAATACGAGTTGAGGCTTTCAGTGTTTTACTTATAGAACACTTATTATCTTATACACAGTGTGTACAATCATTAGGCAAGTTGCATTTTTGAGGATTAATTTTATTTAAAAAAAAAAACAGATTGCAGTCGGTCAATCCATAATATTAGCAAACCTCTTACCTAATTATTTAAGATAAAGGGAAGTTTTGGCTTTTTTAGGAGAATATCTGTGTGTGCATAAATATTGGGCAACTTTTAGTGTGTCATAGCCATTACTTTGCAACTAAATGAAAACCCCAAATTTTCGAATCTCACTTGTTTATGCTTGTCTGTTAGGCTATGTTCACACTGCTTAAAATAGTACGTATTTCAGTCCGTAATTACGCGCCGGAGTGCGCAAATTACGGCTGGAATATGTCCCAGTCATTACGGTAATCCACAGTTCTCCTAGAGAACTATGGATTACGTCTCCTCTCCCTGCTCGGTGAATCCGCCGGGTGGGGAGATAAGTGACATATGAAGTACTAGCGGCGTATACGCGCCGCTGGTAATGAATGTCTATGGGCCGGCGAGGTGCTGGCCCCCCCGCTCCCTCTCCCGCCCCGCCCACACGGCGTAATTGCGGGCGTAATTACGCCCTGCATTTAAGCCGTGTGAACCTAGCCTTATAATGAGGCTAAAAACAACTGAAAATTTACAAATATTTCTGACATTTAAAAAAAAAAAAAAATCTGTGACCAATATAGCCTTTTCAGTAATAGTCATACGCTTTCTATCCTTGAAGTCTGTCAGTTTCTTAATCTGTTGACTCACAAGTTCTCAAAAGGGTTTAGGTTGGGTAAGAAATGGGATCATGTCATTATTCTTTCATTCTTGCCTTTATTGGCTAGCCACACAGTGGACTACTTCAATGCATGCGATGGAGCATTGTCCTGCATACAAATCATGTTTTTTTTCTATACCACTGCTTGAAGAAAGTATGTTCTGAAAACTGGCAGTAGGTTTGTGAGTCTATTTTAAGTCCTTCTTCAACTTAAGGTCAAATTAGCTCATTTTTAATAGTACCCCACCTCCACCTTTCTGGTTTCTGAGTCGAAGTGGAGTTTACTGCCCGTTACTCATCAAGCCACTGGCCCATCCATCTGGTCCATCAGGAGTCGCTCACATTTCTTTAGTCCATAAAACCTTGGCCCAGATATTTCTTGGCCCAGTCTTGATGTTTTAACGTTTGTCTTGTTCAGTTGTGCTTGGGTTTCAACTTTCCTTACATTGGCCATGTCTCTGAGCACTGAACACCTTGTACTTCTGGTCACTTCAGGAGGGTTGCAGTTCTAGAATACGACCGCATTAGAGCATAATGGCTTCCTGGTTGCTTCACGTTTAATTTGTCCTCAATTTCTTGGCAGTTTTCATGTTTGCAGCATACCGTTAGATGGTTCTGTGGTCATGCCCCAGTACTCCTTTGAAAGACTTTTGACTTTTTGCAATTAGTTAAATCCCTTTTTTGGCCCATTTTCTTGAGTAAGCTAAACTGCCTAATAATTATGCACATACTAATATAGAGTGTTGATCTCTTTAGCTCACGCCCACAACCTGAACCCACTCTAAACTGTTTTCAAATTAACACCCTCTGGGTGGCACAATTCAAGGCTTCCTCTAGGTCTTCACAAAGCAAGATAGACTTGGCTGCTAGAGATCCAAGTTGTGTCTTCAGAGGGGTGTAAGAAGACATGCGAATGGGAAGGACAGACAGAACAAACGAAAATGCAGGATAAAGAAAAACAAAATAATCAATTGTAGTCAAGCTGCCTAATAACCGAATCAAAGAGAAAGAAAGTTACCGTAAAAGAGGTCAGAGTCGTGAACCAGGAAATACACTCAGAAGCAGGTTAGCAGAGGGAATAAAAGCAGAATACCAAGGGCAATCACAGGCAACAGACGAAGTAACAGACAGGTTTAAATACCCTACCCCAGCCACAGATTAGACCCTTGACAGGTACAGGAGCATGTTCCGACCCCAAGCTGAAGCTAGGTAAGAAGACATAAAACTCTTAGAGGACCGTGACTTTCTGATATCTTATTATTGTTTATTACTTTATTATTGTACAGTGTAATTAGTTATAGTCATCTGTCAATTTTTAGTTTGAAATTGGCCAGCATGACACCATTACCTTATAAAGTGGCTTTAAAATACAGCATAAGTAGCCTTTATAATGCAACCATAAACTGATACTGCTAAATGCAGCCCACATTATTAGACCATATAATGCCCAAAACCTATAGAGTTCAAAATACACCTTCAAAGAGTCTACATACTACTGCCATAGAAATATTCTGCCCCCACATAATGTGATCATGCACCTCTAAATAACACTGTGTAGTTAATTGAGGTAAGGGAATAAATGTGACATCTCTGGCTGTCCAGACCCTTGCACTGATCATATAGATCATTTCAGAGCAGTAGATGGAGAACACTATGCAGTTATGATTCAACAGCCATCCAGTTTTCTCTTCTAATGGACAAAGCTCTGCACGGTAATGATATTTTTATTCTTGACAGTTACTGTAATATATAGGATTGTACTACACGTTCTTGCTGCAGAAGTCTAAAACCTCTGCCAGAAATATAGGGGGACATGTATGAAAATTGTCTAGTTCTAAGACTTTTGTTGTTGCCCATAGCAACCAATCAGAGCTCCCCTTTCATTTCATTAAATTCTCTGAGGAAATGAAAAGGGTTGCTATGGGCAACAAGAAAAGTCTTAGAACTAGACAGTTTTCATACATGTCGCCCATATTGTCTGCTTTGCTGATCCCAAACAAGCACCTTGTACAAGGGCTCAGCTTAAGGGTACTTCCACACATTTCTGCAGATATATCCATACCAAACAGTAGGATTTGCTGCATAATTTCCAGTGGGAAAAATGTTTAAAATGGTGACTGTATACAAAAATTGTCTTTAATTGTAAGTTTTTCAAAATGCAAGATGCATATCTCTTAAGATCATTCAATATTGGAGTATAATGGATTGAAGATCTACCATAATATGAATATATAAGTCAAGACTAAAAATACATAGCCATAACAGCTCAGGAGAAAGAGTAAACTGTATAAAGAACAGTCAAAATCAATAGCAGGAAGACAAACCTCATAAAACACGGGACATGACACACTAGGGGAGGACACGTTCGCAGTACGTTATAAGTTGTAAATAAAAACCATGGATACAATCATGCCTCAATAACATTTACAGTAGAGACTCAAGGGCCTCCTGTTAGGTTTCATGAGTAATGGATTAGGTGTCCACACATTTGTGGATTTTGATGTGCCGTGTACAGTTCAGTAACATGTCATTTTCCATGCAACAAAAATGCATTAGAAGACAGGATGCAGATTTGCCTCACTAAATGAATTTAGAGTGTGTCCAAAAACGTGGCAAAGTCCATATGATGAAAAACTGAAATATGTGGCAGAAGTCCAAGTCCTCAGGTTTCTGCAGTTTAGTACACAGCGCACATAACCATTGGGAAAACCAATTTAAACCACTCTTGAAAAATACCATTGTTGATGTGATAAGTCACAGTTTAGTACATACATATTTAAGCACAAAAACTGTTTCTTGCATAAGTTTGTGATTTGTGCAGTCTTTGCATTTTTTTCTGAACTGATTAGTTGTGCAATGATTCCCCTCCCCCTTCCCCCACCATCATTTTATTTTTTATTTCCCCCTTTACTGGGACAATGTAACAACAATTATAATTTGTTAGTTTCACACTTCCATTTGTTATTCTCTATATATTGTAGTACATGTTGCATAACATAAGCTTTTTAGTGCAGAAAAGAACAAAGTAGTAATCTTGTAGATATGATACCTTTTTAGTGGCTAACAATTTGCAAGATTGCTACTTTGTTTACCTTACTGAAGAATAAAACGTGTTTTTCACCAAGCTAATGCAGTTCAAAACTTTTTCTCTTAGTAGAGAAAGGAAAATGAAAAACTAACAGAACCATTATAAGTCAGTGGGATCCATTAAAAAGACACATAGAACAATGTTCAGCAAAAGGTATTTTTTTAGGAAGCTTTAAAAACCGAATATGCAGGACAGACTGACGCGTTTCAGGCTTCACACATGAGCCCTTAATTTGAAGCCTGAAACGCATCAGTTTGTCCTGCCTGTTAGGTTTTTAAAGCTTCCTCAAAAACTACCTTTTACGTTACCTGGATCGCTAGACATTGTTCTACATCCTTTATGTGAGCAGCAATCCCTGTTGGCCGCACGATCCGCTCCATTATAGGGTGAGCTGGTACTTGCTCGTTTTCCCACTAAAAAGACAGATCTTAGTGGATACATTTTAACAGTTGCATTAAAAGGAGCCATCAGTGTGCACAAAGCCTAGCCCATAGCCAAAATGATTGTGCATGATTTAAAGGTATGTCTTGAATTACATTTGTGTGCAACAGACCATGAAACATGGAGCCATAACATGTATGCAGTACATCATCTGAAGTACTCTCTTAGGACCTCATATATGAAAACTTTCTTAGTCTAAAACTCACTTTTTTGCCCATAGCAACCAATCAGAGCCCACCTTACATTTTTCTCAGAGCACTCTATGAAATGAAAGGGGAACTCTGATTGGTTGCAATGGGTAACAAAGAAAGTCTTACACCTAGACAATTTTCATACATGTGGCCCTTAATCTTAATATTTCTGGTGACACATTCCCTTGAAGATATTTCATCTTAAACTATTTTGTTTTTAGGGACTTTTCTACATCATTATCTCTTAAAAAAATATTGATATTATTTAATTTCACTCTGCCCCCTCCATGCACATTGGCATCTGCACAGGTCACTGAGCATGCCTAGAAAACACTCCCATAGAAACCAATGTTTAGCTGCTATGGTACATTTGGCTGCAGTAAAGCAGCTCAGGCAAAATGGCCACCCTCATAATTGGATGCAGAAAACAGAATAATACAAATCTAAAATCGGAAAATAGAAACTGATAATAGAAACTACGGTAATAGAAAAACTCTGCATTGGTATTGGGTCTTAGGTTTAAAATATACTAAAATATATATGTGTGTATATAAAATATATACATACATGCATGAACAAACGTGTATATGTTATACATTCCCTTTAAGGAAAATATTCCACTGTGGGGGAGAGGACTTTATTGCAGCATTTCATTATGAGTCAGAATGTAAAACACTTGGCTTTTTGTAATTGAAAACAATCTCGGTCTCTGAAGC
The DNA here is from genome assembly GCA_025379985.1 of Phyllomedusa bahiana. NCBI lineage: Eukaryota > Metazoa > Chordata > Amphibia > Anura > Hylidae > Phyllomedusa > Phyllomedusa bahiana. The sequence continues at coordinate 38,043 of JAODAL010025109.1, forward strand.
TCTTGAATCATAGCTGCTCTCCAGTAAAGAAAGATGCGCTTCCAAGTCTTTTACAAGGCGAATTCTTCCTATACTGCTTTTCTATAGCAGGCAGGAATAAGATGAGGTTTCTCTTTGCTATTCAATATGCCACACTATCTCATCTTCAAAGCACTTGCTGTTATACAGATGAAAATAAGAAACACTTTGATTTATTTTAAATTAGCATGCAGGAACAATACAAAGTGCCCTTATGAGTGCATCAGTGCTCCACATCATCACTTTCAATATAAGATTACATCCCCCACCGAGAAAGAAATCAGCCTCAAAAAGCCTTTTTATTATATTGTATATATTTATTCAATATAAGTGTCTTCAAGTGACAGCAGAGATCCCAAGGGTATTAGAGTGTCCCATTTTTTTAAGTCTGTTGTGTTAACTCTTCAAACTACAAACCATAACTCTTTTGTTTTACGTGACTGTGTATTTTATGGAAATGTCATGTAGATACAATCATCCGTTTTAAAACAATATGATTAAGTATGCTACATACACAGTACACAACCGGCATAAAGTTGTTGGTAAAAGCGTATAGACCGTTTATGTGAATGTGGCAAAGTTATGATCATTGTGGTATTATCTCCTGCAAGAGGCATCTCTACTTGGTGCTATAGGAGATCATAATACTGTATTAGGACTCAAGATGCCAAAATAGCAGCAATTAAATGCAAAAGAAGCTAACAAATGAGAGTGAGAGTTGGCGATATTGAGTGGCTGCCGTATCTGACTGTCTTAAATAACATAAAAAGACAGATATCATCTAGTCAGATATAAATTAATAATTTATTATTCTAAATATCCTCCAATAGGTTGGCTCCAAAATCTGATTTTGGAAGTGATACCACCCTGGCGTAAAAATTGGATATTTTTGGATAGTGAGGGATGTCCTTAAGTATGTAAATATCCTGGATACACTGAGCAATATATCTTCTATGTATGCAGGCATCTCCTCAAATGTACCTTACTTTTTACTTATTTTTTGTGCATGTTGGAATTTAATCTATGCACAACCCATGTGGGCTCCTACACATACAGGGAATGCCCAGCCCTAGTTGTTAAATATACTCTGTTAGGGATTGTGTTGTATGTTCGGACGCAAATGGCTGTCTTGCCACGTAGTTAAGGATGTAAATTCATGATGAACCTGCAAAATAATGATGTTACAGATTTAAAATCCCGCATTATGCCTTTACATCTGCTGCAAAACTCCACTGCATTTAAATGAGGTTTGGAAAACCCTATTTACATGTAAAGTATTGTATTCTATTGTACTAGAGGGATTTCACATCCAGAAAAAAATGAAAATAAATCTACTACATCTGCTGGCCTTTTAGATAATTCTAAAGTATAAAATCGCTGTTCTCTTTGATGGTATCGTTTGGCCTCCAGATCTCAAAAAAAATCTTAATATTTGTTCAAGAAACCTTTATAATATGAGGATGCTAGTGTGCAGAGAGTTCAAAGTATTTTGGGATATTTATCCAGCTTTGCGGTATGTCCAGATAAAGCTTTCTTTAAAAAAAAAAAAAAAAAAAAAATAATGATTAATTGGCATGGAAAGATGGTATTGTTTAGCAGGAGATGGTAACAATATTCTCAACAATTTACTTGGATTGTAAACTGTTGTTGGGGGAGTTCCTTATACGGGTTATCATGCAAAAGTATAGTTTTTAATTCAACAGAAGTATAGGAGCAATATGAACTTTATTTAAAAAAAAAAAAGTTTATATGTCGAAGTATCTTGCATCAGTGGCAGGCCCTCTATAATTTCTTCTTTGTCCAAAATCTGTGTCCACTGTCTTCACCTGGCAGCAGTAGACACACGTGCAGTAATTGTCCACCTTTCTGCCTCGTCCCCACACCACTCATTGATTTATCAGTGAAGAGGCTCATTCACTTTGCCCATGGTTCTTCGCTGTATGTTAGACAAGAATTGGAATATACACAGTTCAATTTTCCTACTCTGAAAAGCAGGGAAGAGCCTTTAGCGCATTACTGGAACGGTACATGTAGAGGAAATGTTTTCTATGCAGGTTGAGGGAGAGACCAACAAACTTCAGCTGAACCGCTAGTTGAGTAATTTGGGGTGGCATTACTGCTCACCCACAGAAAATGAACAGAACTGAGGTACAGGTTGATGGATAAATTGGCTGACAGATTTTAGAATGGCATTCTGGAGTCAATAGTGTTTAAAGTCTTAGGCCATGTTCACACGGCTTAAAACTGGACGTATTTCAGTCCGTAATTACGCGCCGGAGTGCGCAAATTACGGGCTGTAAACGTCCAAGTCATTACGGTAATTCACAGTTCTCAGAGAGAACTTTGGATTTCGTGTCCTCTCCCTGCTCGGAGTATACGGCGAGGGGGGAGATAATTGACGTGAATTACCTGCGGCTTATACGTGCCGCTGGTACTGATAGTCTGTGGGCCGGCGAGGTGCCGGCCCCCCGCCCCCGGCCACACGGCGTAATTGCGGGGCGTAATTACGTCCCGGAATTAAGCTGTGTGAACCCAGCCTTAGGGTGACATGTCCCAATACACAAATGCTGTTTTTTGGATCTATTTTGCAGCAAAAACACTTTTGACACCATATTCGCGATTGTAAATGAACTGTCGTACACCAGAACTAGGTGCATTATATACCGGGAACGACACATTGTAATGCTCCTAAAAAGAAGCATTACATATAGTATCAATGATACCCTGTGCGCCTCCATAATGCAATGCGCCTATTGAGACGTATTACATACACTAGTAATGATATGATATGTGCCTCCATTATGCAATGCGCCTCGATAGGCACATTATATTCACTACCCTGTTTCCCAGAAAATAAGACCGTGTCTTATATTAATTTTTGCTCCTAAAGGCGAGCTAAGACTTATTTTTAGGGGTTGTCTTATTTTTCCATAAACAAGAATTCACATTTATTGTTGAACAAAACATCAACATGTATTAATATACTGTAGTGATTTCCTCACAAAAATCAGCACAAGCAACCAAACTCTGAATTACATAAAAAAATGCACTAGGTCTTCTTTTCGGGAAAACAGGGTAGCACTGATACGCTATGCGGCGCAATTTGTGCAATGTGCCTTTTAGGTGCATTAAGTTTACTATGCAAGGTATACCTGACGCCAGATTTTTGAGAGGATCGGACTTTCTGGCGCACTTTACACTGATTTAATGCGCCTAAAAACTGCAGAGGCGCCGCCAGTTATCGGACATATTGCCCTTAATTTTTGAAATCGGTTTAGTTTTTTGGGTTTATTTGCAGCATAGCATAACTCCTACAACTACACAAGTAAGACCTATGAATTTAATATATTCATGAGCAAATAGATCATAATCATGAATAGAATGCAAAGGAAAAATGCTAATACAAGAAAAGAAAGCCGTTTTTATTTAGATGATGAAGACGAGTTTCAATGATCTCCTGTGGGTTTTATAGGCATAAACCATCTTTTTCCCATCAAAGCTACACTATTGTAAGCAATAAAATGTTTACTGGCTGGAAAATACATTTTATGGAAAGAAGCCTAAACTTTTGATTGATAAAAGCAGAGTATTCCTATACATTTTCCTAAGCACTGTCAAACAATCTACTTAAGCTTCCTCAGGTGACATGACCTCCTACTAAACATCTGTCACACTTGTTCACTTGACTTAAAATAATAATGCTACGTGAGAAGCAGGATCAATTGGTGAGACATATTGTGAACTTGCTAATAACTTAGACTTAAGTGACAGCTTCTTTAGGCATGTGTTCTGCAAACAACATTTAACCACCTGAGACCAGAAAGTACAGGATATGAGCTACTTATAGAAGTTCAGGCCTAGTCTACAAGAATTGCAGGAAAACTTCAGATTCTGTTATTTTTCTGTGTAAAATGTCCCTTTGATGTTTGTTATGTATTAAACACTGATACCTAAAACAAAAAAACTTTGAAGGCAGGTTATCCTTCTACAACAGCACCCTTATGTTTCCAAGTGAATTGCTTCCCTTTCCTAACATTTTTTACGACCATTGTCTCGGGTTTAGAAAAAAGTGTGGCTGACGGCAACTGCAACCATTAAATAAAATGAACCGATTTATATATTTGAGGACAGCTATTTTGTGATCTGTAGTAACCAATGACCTACTGTATTTTACTTAAAATGGACAGACGGACACCAAAATAAAATCCCACCTACAAGTAACAGAGGGTGCAAAGCCAAATGGCAACACAATGAGAATTACATTAAAAATTATATCATTCGCACCATCCGTCTGTCCATTTTGTGGATAGGGGAATAACTTTATAATGGATGTAGGGGCATACATGCTATAAACGGGTTGTTTTGCCTCCTTACCCTACCACCTTTAATATTTGGAAAGATTATGGTCTCTGTGCTCCATTGTGGCATCTGGACCTACTCTTCCTATATTTGTTTGGAGATATAAGTATAATTCTTATTTATTTATTTATATTTATAGCACCTTAAGATTTATATACCGTGATTTGGTGCGCATATGCTTGACTTGAAGTTTGTGGCAGGCGCATGCGCGGTTTAGGTTTCTAAGATTGTGCCGGCATTTCATATGAGGGCACTTTACCGTGCTTGTGCAAGTTTTTAGCGCATGCTCAGTAATGTATGGGATTTTTCTTTGTCACGGACATGCGTAGAGTTATGGCATGGACGCCGACTATGTATAATATGTGCGGTGTGCCCAGGGTGAATGACCCCCTCCCCCCTGTTTTTTATGATTATATTGTGCACAGATGATATACAATTACATATTAATATGATTAGAAATATTTTATTCACTTTCTAATATGTTGGATTAACTTTTTAATATACATCTGGAAATTAATATGCACGTTTTACACTTTCACTATGATTGTTGTTTACTTATGTGAAATTATTACATGAATATGCACTTTATTTGTAAATTGGTAATACAACTTGTTTTATCACTTATTTGAGTATAAATACCGCTCAGTCACATGTATCTCACTGCTTGAGGAAGGTCCTATTGTTGGACTGAAATGTTGCAAGGACATGGGTGAATAAATCTTATCACATTTTTGCATCATTTTTGGAGTGCTGTGGATTCTTTATTTTTTTATATTGGAGGTCTTTGTCAGGACTGCTCCGCTGGCACCCATTCAAGTATGTTTTTTTTGAGTGCTGCAATATATTTTTGAAAGGACACTCAACTAAATATGTTATAAATGCTAGACTGTAGAGGGCTGATTTGTGACCCTAACTTATCACTTGAATGAAGGGGACCATGCGCCCTTCTGCTCCAATCAGAGTTTGTAGTAGTGACTGAAATGGCTGAGCATGGCACTCGTCTGTTTCAAAAAGGTCATAAACTTTAGAGTGCACATTGCTTTATCGCCTATCGTCTATTCAAACTCCTCCTTAGCCATGGACTTGTGGCTAGGAGAAACAGAATGCCACCCCCTATGAATCTAGCATTTATCACATTTCTGCTGGATAAATGATAAATGCTTTAGGCTTGAATACCGCTTTTAGGAAGTACTGACAGTCTATACTACCAGTAGCAAGCGTTTCCTGCCATTAAGAGTCTTACACATTATAGAATGTGGTGGATAAATTCAGCAGTTACCTGTATGGAATGCATGGATATTTGCCAGAATATGCATATTCGGACAGGAATATATGCACAGCTGAGATAAAGATGTTGTTGACAATTACCACGCTCCCAGTGCAGTCACCAATGGCCTACGAGATACTGGTAAACTTGTGCAGCCATTGGTTGTTGCATAGAGGGCATGGTTTTCATCCACATTACAGCCATGCCTGATTCATTCCACTGCCTGATTCATTCCTGTATTGAACTTCATTTAATATGAACATAACAAACCTTTTAAAACAAAAGAAGAGGGAAGAAAATATGAAAGAACCTATATCAGTATGATAAAATCAATTTATCATGTAAATTCAAATAATTGTACTTCCTGAAAGACACCATTTAATGCCAAGATGTCGAAAGTGCCTATTTTGACACTTCTCTATACATTTTGGGCGCCATGTATGAATCCTGGCGCTGACAGGCCAAATCTAGATAACTTTAAGGTAGTGTAGAATGCACCAGATTGTATGAACCTGTTCTTCTGCAGTTCATACATACAGGCGCAGTCTAGTGCCAATATGACAAGTCTTTATGCTATCTACAATAATTGAAAAAAACTTTGAGATTCTTAGTTCACATGTTTTGATCAAAACATGTTTAAGCCACCCACGACTACCATCGGTATCTCAAGGTGGGTGGTCCCACTCTATTTTTACCTCTCACTAGTCCAATTCAGACTTCTCATTGGGTCAACCGACCTCCATAATCCAGAGAGAAAAATAAAAAAGCAACAACCTTGCAAGCAAACTGCACTGATATAACAACCTGTGGAAGTGGGCAGGGTGCAAGAAACCAAAATGGAGGCATCCCTTCCTCCCTATATAGATTAAAAGCAATATATGCCAAATACAACGTATAGTTCTGCACAAAAAAACATTTCTGAAAAACAAAATGTGAACCTGGGTGCCACCGGAATGGTTGCGGCGCATATATATATATATATATATATATATATATATATATATATATATAATATATATATATATATATATATATATATATGCATTTCAATACCAGTGGCATACCATCAGCTAAAAGGGCTATGCAATACATGGAAACCTCTAAAGAAGCATTTATGCTATCGACAATATATGAAAAAAACTTTGAGATTCTTAGTTCACATGTTTTGATCAAAAAATGCTTAAACCACCCACGGCCTTTAACTTGGTCTGGCTGTTCTAACTGTTCTGTGCTTAGATTCAGCATCAAAGAATCATAAATGTGTCTACTTCTATGAATGTGAGGTGACACGCCCCCAGAACGTCCCAAATCTTTTGGCGCACTAAAAAGTCTTTCTTAATGTAGGCGCTCCAGCTTGCAGATTATCACCGTGAAGACCAGAGAATTGCAGCTTTCTTTAAAATCACTTCATATTTATTTTCATTTGATTAAAACATTGTTGTACAGAGTATAGAGGTTGCGAGTATGATACCCATGAGGGAAACGCCACGACGCGTTTCGACTTAGGCAGTTTTAATCATTGTGCAGTGTCTATGGCGCATTACAAAGGGACTTATCGTGACTAAGTTTGGAGTAGACCTGTTCATACATTGTTTTTGGCTCAAAGTACACCAGAAAACTGGGGCAGCCTTGTTCATACATGTTGCTCTTTATGTGTAGTCTCTTACAATCATTTATTTACATAGGAGATGCTTGGCTCGTCCATTTTTGACATAGATGGGTTACAGTGTACATCCCCCCTTGGTTGTTACCCAAAATGTATTTCTTGATGAGTCAACCTTGAAGCACACTGAATTTCATAGTCTTGCATGTTCAAGACTTCTGACTTGGTGAAGACCCTTGCCTGTCATTAACCCTGAACGTGGACTTGTTGTATTTTACACATATTTACCATTAAACTTGCACTTTGGTCAAAGTCAAATGCGACCTGAATCCAAGCGATTCTGGTCAGCTCAAATCAAATTTAGGTGTAAATCACCAAAAAACCTTATTTTACTGTAAGTTGGTATCAGAGTTTATAGGCCTTAATAGGGTTAAATTTCTCCCCTGCGGTGCTTCCAGTTTCGATGGCACGGTCATTCCATTGTCACTTAAGGTACCACGCCACATTAGATAACTACATTGATTAATCTCTGCAGACGACCAGGTTTTGTTGAAGTCCTTCACTTGATAAAATTATACAATGTACAAAGAATAAATACTTTTTAATTTACCACACAAAATCGTGATTTTGTGATTTCGAGGCTTAAAAGTGATGCTACTCTGTTCCTGCTCCAGGAGTTGTGACAATGTGTAAGAGCTCTCAAGCTGGCATTAGGGACAGGAGAGAAATTGTGAGTCTGTCAGCAGTGGAAGCAGAACAAGGTCAGGAGATGTTTTCATCATGTGATTGTATTGGTTTCAGGCATGAACAGCAAACATTTAGAAGATGAAGAAACAAGTCATGCTGGAAAATGGCATTTTTATACTGTCCTTAGGCTAGAGTAAAATGGTGAGGGTCTGAAAACAGGTTTTGTAGTTTTATAGAATTGTATGCTGTATTTTAGAGTAGGGAGCCATGCAAATGCTTTTTTAAAGTAACAGACTTCTCTCCCTGAATATATGGCAGTACAGAAAAAGCTGTCAAGCATTCTGTTCACGTGGTGCATGTCGCACACAGGGCCGGCTTAACAGCATTATGGGCCCCTGGGCAGAGCTGTGCATGGGGTCCCCAACCAACACAACCACTCACAGGAACAAATATATACATTATCGATAACAAACTTATAACCTACAATACTGCTATATAGAGACCACAGATCGGTAAGACACCAGCTCAGGTCACCACCACATAACAGTGAATACAGCACTGATCCAACACAGATGAGAAATAACCCCTGACATCCAGGGACTCGCAGGAGACGTGATCTCTGATCAGTCGTTCTCTGAAACGGTCTTTTTCCCTTTTCTTCTCCATCCAGTCTAGACCGCCGTGACGACTTCTCCCGACCGCAACTCGTCCCTGCAGAATTTACCACACAAGCATCTTAGACTTCTCACTTTATCAGCACCTACCAATTCCTACCGCTATCATGGGTGCCCCCCATTAAGTAAGTAGGTAGTAATGTTCCACACCATTAGGTAGGTAGGTAAACAGCTCTCTGTAGGTAGATATGCTGTCTCCTGTTGGTAAGCTGAATACAAACACTTTCTCAAATATGCTTCATTAAGAAAATCAAAGCATTTCACCTGTAATTATTTTTTTTTTTTTTAAAAGTGCCTGTCCTGTAAGACAGCTCTGAAGGGTCAAGTTGGCGCTTGACAGCTTGATGGATCACTATGTTGAAAGCTGTGTCAAAGTAACTGCTTCTGAGATGGGAGAGTCCACTGTGCAGGGGGGAGCCTGTAACTCTAGATCATGTTTACACCAGCAGCAGTAGAATATAGATGCCTGTGTGCTATGGAGGAGGAGGAGGCTGAAGCAACAGGTAAACCCTGCCACACTATGTCCTCCGTGTGCTGTGCCTTTTGTACTGTATATATTGAGAGACTCTGATTACCCTGTACAAGTAGCTATGCCCTCAGCAACCCCTGCACAGTTGGTATCTCCCACAGCATGATAAGGATCTCCTGAGTTACAAAGTGAAAGTAAAACCTGCCCCCCTGTAATACTGAGGTGAGCCCTCTGATTTGCTAATGACCTGTATTTCAGAAAAATCTTATAATTTCATATAATATCAATGTTTGTGTGGAGGTGGTAGGTACTCTTTAAGTTTAAATTGTATGTAAGTCGGAACAGGTACATTTATTAAATGTACCTTTATTAAAAAAAAAAAAATGTTTAGGTTTGGATAGTGCAGGGAACAGTTTTTGAATTTCTTTTGCTGTCTGTGCCCTTGTTTAGAAGATTTCACCTCACTTTCTGTATCGTGTGCTGCTGTGGTATGCTGGCACTTGGTTATTATGGGGTGTGACTCAGTGTGGGATGACAGCTTGCTCAACCATACCCCATAAATCTCCGTTTGTAACTAGGGGATGGATGTAAGCTGAAACGTTGTAAGTCGGGGACTGCCTCTGCCATTTTTTTTATTTTTTTATGCTAACCCAACAGATACCACTGACAGATGCCAAAACGGCATTTGAACGCCCCTAAAGCATTTGATATCCCATATGTCAGGGAGGAGGTATATTGCCATTTATTCAAAGTACAAAAGCAAGAGAGAAATATCAGCGGCATGGTCGTGTGACCATATGATAGTACACTCCAGTATTTTTTAAAGTTTGTATGACCCTTTAAATATGGAAGAACAAAAAAATATAGAGCTGCACACATTTGTTCATAAAATAGAACTTTGGTGTAACAAGTAGATTGACACTATTAGATGTATATGTAATTAGACCTAACAGAATAGTGGTACGATCTGTCTAAAAATAGTTATCAAATTCCCTCATTAGTCAAGACAAAATATACAAAATATTCCTGTGTGTATTTTGTTTAGCATACGTCTCCAATATTGTCAGTTGCAGATGAATACAATACAAGACTTTTATGGCAAGCCACATAGCTAGGGGTATTAGACGCATTTTACACCTAAGCCACTGGTTGGAAACCACTGGAATCGAGACAGCATTTACTTAAAGGGGTTGTCTCACTACATTGAGTCATCTTACCTCAGTCTTGTTTTCTTGGTTTCATTTTGAATTCAGTGGCGTATTTATTGGTTTCTACTAGGCTGCAGTAGAAGCCAGGTCTGTAGCTATAGCAACCTGAGGAGCTGATGCAGCCCATACAAGAGGGGATATCTAGGAATAGGTAGGACACTGTTAATGGACACATATTGCAAAGTGACTTGTTTTTGCAAGATCTTTAACATTAAAGCAATCCTTGTAGTGAGACAACCCCTTTAATGCAGTGATGTTGACCTGCTTACTAGTTGTGACTAGGTGCCATGTTTTGGTTTTTGTTAATTTACTGTTTGAACAAATGGTAAATTGACGCTAAACAGTAAGTATTGTGGCTAATTAAAGACACTGTCAGATGTCACACTAAGTACTTCAAGAGTTTTCTTGTAACCTAGCTGATTTATTTTATATACAATATACATTTATACCTACAGTCTAGGCTTGAACTTGAAGACAGTAATTACGTTTAACAGTACATTCCCACTTTAGGGAAAATTATTACAGATGTCTTTTACAGGAAATGTGATAAAACGGTGCAAACACACCACAAAAAGGAATGTTTTTGTATCTAACTTCAGAGTGCTAGTGTTGCTGTTTGTAGTTTGATATTCATGAAGAGCATCTTTCTTTCTGGAGAGTCGTTTAGTTGTAAGTATTCCATGAAGTTTGGTTCCACTGGGAGACTTGACTTTCAGAGGGTCAGGAAATCCCTGTGTTCTCTCCCTTGGGTTGCACCAAACACTACACATGAAAAAGTTAAAGATATGTGATATGGTTTTAGTTTGGCAATTCTAAAACATAAATAAGAGGTCACAAAACAGACAAATGATTCCTTTAAAGCTATTTTAAGAAATGTTAGTACCTTAGCATACTCTTCCATTTTTAAAGTGAAAATATTGATAATTGCAAAGTGTAGCTACTAAAGGCAATATACAGTGGTAATAGATACAAGCCTTAATTTGGCTATTACATTGAGTTTATCATTTTAACGAATTACAACAATATTTTGTTGAAATGCAACTTGTAATTAGTCGCACTCATAATTATTTCTAGTGTATTGTTTCACTGGGATTGGTTGTGTACAGAAAATCAGCAACACTCGTATGTTAGTGCTGTAATTTCATACACAACGCCAGAAGCTAGCCTTGGTAAGGGGTATCCTCTTCATTAACCCCATAAACCACGTACTCACATAAGAATAAACACCTCAAGGCTTAATGTGATTTATAATTCTTTCATTTTCTTCAAATACGATATTGTACTACTTCCATAAGAATACAATCAGCAACGTATTAAATATATAGAGATACAAAAAAGTGGTAAACCTGTCGTAGTGACCGAGAGAAAAGTCCTCTAATTCAGTCCATCCATATGAAGTGCAATGAATTCACGAGTCCTCAGTGCTGATGACCGGACTCTCAACAGAGCTGACAAGAGAGCTCGCGCATCCTGGCGACGTTTCGGAAGAACCACAGAAAATCAGTGCATTGGTGATACATACAACACTATTAATAAATTTTAAAAATAAATGAAACATATATATTCTTTACTAGAGGATCTCCCACTGGAAATGTACTTTTTTTCTCTTATTATTAAAGTAAGAAGTTTAGGTTCAGTTCAGTCAAATGTTTCTCTAAAACACTGAAATTTTAAAAAATTTCTTTAATATTTTTGCAGGGAAAGATGTTTTAAATTGAGGGGAAGCTCACTTTTAAGGGTATGTTAACCGGGTTTGTCGCGCGTTTTGAAAGTGCCAAAAAACCCAGGGTTTTAGAAGAACGGTTGCCGGATACTTCAAAGCAAATGGGGGGGGGGGGGGGGCATTCGGGCCCCAATTATCATTTTTTCCCCCCGGGCCCGTTAAACCGGTCGGGAAAAATTGCGTAATTTTTTAGTTCTCTTCGGGGGGTGGGCAAAAAAGCTTTTTTTGCTTTTGGGTTTTTTTTTTCCTGTTTTTAAATTAGTTTTTACCCCATTACATTACATAACCTTTTAGATAAATTCTACAGGTTATTACAGTTGTGTGAATATATGTAGGGGTGTTTTTTGTGTGTGTGGTGTATGCACTATTTTTTTATTAAATTTTTTTTATTTTCTTTTTAACCATTGTATATTTTTTTTTACACTTTTTTAATGCTTTAAGCATAACTGGAAATTGGAAAATTTTATTAAAATCTTTTCTTTACCCCCAAAGCGGGCTTTTTAGTGCGGGAACACGGTGTGCTTGACCACAGGCTTCCCTATACGGGACCCCCCTTGGGGTATCGGGGGTCCCCAGGGGCTGTTTGGGTTTGATTTTCCCCTGAGAGGGAACCCCTTTTCGATTTTTGGCTTGCAGTAACGGTTTGGGGGCCAGTCAAAGGGTTAAACATGGGGATAAAAGTTCCCCCGGTTTTTGGGCCTTTAAATTTCGATGCTCTAGGAATTGGTCGCTTTTTTCTCAGAAAAGTCAAAAGGGCCCGTTGCTGCAGAAAAAAGGGCCTCCCCGATTTTAAAAACCCGGTGGGCGGTTTTTTTAAAGAGAACCTTTACATAGGTAAATTGCCCCCCTTGCTGAGTACAGCACAAGCTATTGTCAGACATGCTTTTTCCCACCCTTTTTGTGCCCCTTTTCTGTAAAAATGGGGTTTTTTTTTTTGTTTTTTTTTTGTAAACATAATTTTTTTTTAAACTTTTTAAAATTTAAACAAAAAAATTTTAAAACGGGTCCTTTTGATGAGTCCCACTTTTTTACACAAAAAAATAATAAAAAGGCACTTTATTAAGAAAAGTACAAAGAAAGGAAAAATTAAAATAGCCCCTAATGCTTTTACTTTTGGGGCCTTTCATAAAAATTTAAGGGAAATGAAGCAAAAGAGTTCCACCCTTTAACTAAAGGGGAAAAAACCAAAAAAAAAAAAACACTAACCCCCACCCCAAAAAAAAAAAAAAAAAAAAAACCCCCAAACAGTGGTACCATAGAGTTATGTAAAAGGGGAAAAAATAAACTTTAAAATATGTAATAATTTAAGGTCAAAAGGGCCTTGTTAAAAATTTTAAAGCCCGGGGAAAAAAAGGGGGAGAAAAAAGATAGAGGGCCCAAATTCCCCCCAAACTTGAGGCACAGTTCCCAAAGGGGGATTTCCCCGGGAACCGGGTTGTAAGGATATGGTGGGTAAGTTCCCAGGGTTTTTGGGGATAAGAACCCAAAACCCCCCGAGGAAAAAAAACCGGGGCCAAAAGGGTGGGGGGGGAGATACCAGGAGGTGAAAACAAAAGGGCATGATCTCCTTGATCTCCTGGGGGGGTGTAAAAGTTACCTATGAACCCCTCCCTTTTCTTGAAAAATTGTAGGGGCTTTGGGGTTTTCCCTTTTATTTCCTAAGGGATGTCGATTTTTTCCTTTTCCCCAGATGTGTTTTCCCAAACCTGGATTACTTTGCAAATGTAGGGAGGTTTGGGTTTCCCAAAACCTTTTGGCCGGGGCTTTTTTAGCCGCTAAAAAAAAATATATGCAAAACTGAGGGGTTTTCCAAAAAATTTTTGGGGGAAAAATTAGGGGAAAGGAGTGTGTTGGCTTTAAATTTAAAATTGACATCGAAACCCTTAAGTTTCAGGTTTGTATGACTGTCTCCAGAAATTTTCAGGGTTTTCCCACACAGGTCCTTATACTATGGAAAAAAAATCTGTGGGGGGGGCCCAACATTTTGGGCGGGACTCAAATGGTTTCTGGACAGTGGAGGGGAGGGGGGGGTTATTAAAACCGAAAATTTGGGGAAAAGGGCCCAATTCTAGAAAATGTGTCCTCCACTTTTTTAACAAATTTTTATTTATGGTTCTTCACCCACCCCTGGAGAATTTAGTAGAGATCTCGGGTTTTGGGGTTAGACCTTCTCCCCCCTTAGCAAAAACCTGAAAGGCCCTGTTTCTGAACCCCCTACGAAGCCCGGGCATATAGCATGATAGAGGGGTGGTTGTTGAGAATTTGGGGGCGAAAAATTATCAAAAGCATTCAATTTAAAAATGAGACGGCTTTTTTTTACTTCTAAAAAAACCCCACTTTTTTGGGAGTGGGCCCAAAAAAATGGGATGGTGGAAAGGTTTATTTTTGAGGATAATTTTTTGAGAGAAAGAAAAACCCTTGGTTTGGGAAGGGTAAAATAAGCTGGGAAATAGTTTAAAATCCCTTTACTTCCCCAGTTTTTTAAATTTGGGGTTTATAAGGCCGGGTTTTTAAATTTTCTGGGTTTAATAAAAAAGGAAGGTATTACTGGTTTTGGTTAGGGGGGGAAAACGGGGTTTTTTAAGGGGGCCTTTCCCAGGCCCCTAAATTTTGTCCCTCCAATGAGGCTTTTTTTTCCCCATTCAGTAGGAGGGGGGAATTGGGGGAAAATCTTGGAAGTTTGTTTAAAACCCAATGACCCGGACGCAGGGGTGGGAAGATTATAAAAACCTAAGATCCAGCAAATTCACCCCCCCCCCCCTTACCCCTTTGGGGAGGATCAGTTTAGAAAGGGCTATCGGGGGCATTTTTTTTTTTTTCCATAGGAAAGAAGTGAAAGAGGGTAAAAAAGTTGGCGGACATTTTTAAAGTCTAAAAAAAAGGGGATTGTTTGTAAAAATTTTGTATTTTTGGGAAAAACGTCATATTTTGAGAAGGACCCTTAAAGAAAGTAAGGGGGGGGGGGAAAAGGGTTTGAAAAAATCCATCTTTTTCTATTTCCCTTCCCCCCCTTCTTTCCTCAAAAGGGGGTAAAAATTTGAATAAAGGGGCTCAGGGGATTTCCAATTATTTTTCCCCGATACTTGATGGAGGCACCCCCCAGGGATTTAGGAAAATTTGCAAAAAGAAAAAGTGAGGGGGTGAAAAAAGCGGGGGAAAGAGTTTCCAACAATTCTGATTAAAAATCATTAACCTTAAAGCCGGGGGAAATGGGCCCCAAACTCCTTTTAAAAAAATCAAAAAGCTATGGGAACCCCCACCGTGGGCCCAGATGGTTAAACAGAAGATCATAAAGCAAATAAGGGCCCTTTAAACCATTGGATAAACCCGTTTATTTTTAAACTCCCAGGAGATCGGGAAATGAGCGGCCCGGGGCTCTGGAGGGGTTTATCCCCCAAATTTAAACAGTAGTGGGGAAAATGGGCACCCCTGGCGAGTTCCTTTCTCCCCAAAAATGAAGGGGCCCCTTAGAAAAAATTCCGGGTATAGATTGGGCGCGGGGGGGGTAATGGGTAAAGGAGATAAAAGAACGGAAGGCTCCCTGGAACCCGGGAATTTGCCCAAAACTCCCCCAGCCATTCATTTGACCCTGTCGAAGGGTTTTTTTCTGTTTAATGGAAGGACAGGGGGGAGGGGATGAAGGGTTTTTAAATTTTGATTCCCCCAAAAAAGAAAGACTTTAGAAAAATTAGAAAAGCCCTCTCCCCTTTAAGAACCCGTTTTGAGGGCTAATGAGCCCGGGGAAAAAGATGGAGCCTTCTGCAAAACCCTTAGAAATGATTTTTAATTTCCTCCTTTTATTAATAAAATTGGGGGGTTCGGGAGGGGGGGGGACACGTCCTTTCCCTTTGGCTTGGGAAAAATTTTTTTTAAATAACGCCGTGTTATATGTTGGGGAGGGGAAAGGGGTTTAGTCAGGAATGATTAGGAAGATTTTGGTTTAGAAGGGGTGTGATTTAGGAAAAAGAATTTTAAAAGAAAGCCACCCGGGGGGGGGCTTTATTTTTCCAAGTTTTAATAACCCTAGAGATTTTTTCCCTTTTTAAACGGGTTGGTTAAGGTAGCCCCCTATTGCCTCAAAAAGGGGAAGGGGAGAGACAGAGGCCAAAGGGCAGTTGGGGGTCTGTCATCGGAGGGGTTTTCGGTTTAAATTTTAAAAGGGGTCATAGAATTGGGTAGGACATTATTTTTGGGTTTTAGGCAAAAATATTGCATTTTCCCGCTTTAAAATCCTTCAATGATTAAAATATTTGGAATGGGGTTAATTTCCCCTTAGCAAAATTGGTTTAAAAGCCGCCCCCTTTTGTTCCCAAAACTGAAAAATTTAGTAAATTCCGGGTACCGGCCGGGACATTTCCTTTACTCCCAAGGCTAAATTACTTTTTTAGTTTTGCCCATTGGGTTTGGGGGCCGGATTTGGGTTGGGAAGAAAAACCCTATTGAAAATTCAAATTTTTATGAAATTAATTGGCAACCATTAATTTCAGGGGGGAAAAATTTGGTTCATTGCGTTTTAGTTTAAAGTATAATTTTCCCGGGTTTTTTTTAAAGGAACCCCCCTGGGGAGGATATTAGCAAAGTCCTCGTTTCCCCAAAAAGGTAAGACGGGAATCTCCAGAGGGGGAATTTTTAACCCCTTCGGGTCCGGGCTGACAGTTGGAAAGGAAAAAGGGGGCATGATCTGAAATAAAATAAAAACCCTTTTTATCACAGAGATCCACCCCTTTTCATGGTTGGGGAGGGGAGTAGAATATAATCAATTGGGGGCCATTTAATTGTGAGGGAAAGGGGGGAAAAAAAGGAATAGTCCTTCATTAAAGGGTGAAGAGACTCCCACGTATCAAACCCTGGAGTCTGAGAATTTAAAAAAGGGGCCAAAAAGTGGGGGGTATGGGATTTGCGCAATAAGGGGGGAGTATCATGGACAGTTTTTCCCATTTTTGGGAAATTTAAAAACCCAGGTTAAAAATCCCCCCCCCACAATTTTAAGAGGGACAGGGTCAATAGAAAAAATAGTCTGTCGAATTTTATAGAAAGAAACCTTTTGGGTTTGGGATAGGGGAATAGTAGAAAATTTTTAGATTTGGGAAAAAACTTCACCTGGGACTTTCAAGGATACATGAATCCCGCGGCCCTCAAAAAAATTTGGGGGAAACTAACAAGAGAAAAGACAGATTTTTTATGGATGGGATAATTACACCCTTTTTCCTATTAATGGATGGAGAGAAAGGGCCGAGCCCACCCAAAGGGCTTTAAACCCGCTGAAATTCCTCCCCAAGTGAGTTTCATGAAAGGAAAGGGCCCATTTTTGTTTTTTAAATTTTTTGAAGGGGACGGTTTGAATAAAATTCTCTTAGAAGGAGACCCCAGTTCCCTTAACATTCCACAAAGTTCCCTTTCATAAAGATAAAAGGGGCAAAGAAATTTTTGAAGCAAGGTTTAGTGGAAAAGGTAAAGGGTAACCCCCCCGGGAGAGAAGGGGTTGACACATCCCCCCGCAATTTTCATCCAGGCCTACTAAAAACAAAAAACAGCAAAAAAAAAAAGAAAAAGGGACCAAAACAGGGAAAAAAAAAAACCCAAAACCCATTGGGCGGGTTTTAAAAAAAACCCAAAAAAAACAACAACCCTTACCCCATTGGGGCCAAAAAGTGCAAATGCCCCCCCCCCGGGAAACCCCTTTAAAGCGTAAGGCATTTCGTGTGGGAAAAGGGCTTTATCATTTTTTAAAATATTAAATTTAAAAAAACATATATAAAGTTAGACCGTAAAAAACAAGTTCAACCCGTGGTTGAAATTGAGCCAAAAAGGAAAATTAACAAGGGGGAAGGTGGCCCCCTGAAAAAAGGATACAGGTTTTCAGAGAATTTTTCAGGGGTTCCCGAGGGTTTGGCCCCGCCAAGAAAAAGGGAGGTTGTTTTAGGGAAAGGATCTTTTTGGGAAACGATTTTTGGCGGGGGGAAGTCTTGCCCGTCTCTGGGGCTTGCCCCCTTTTGGGTAGAAAAAAGGGGGGGGGGGGGCCCCCTTTAAACTCTGCTGTAGATTTAAAAGGTGTTTCGAGTCCTTGAAGCTTTTTGGGGATTTTGAAGGCTGACAGGGTTTCCCCCTTGGGGGTTGATTCGCAGAGGGAAAAAAAGGGTTTGGTGGGGGGGGAAAATTAATGTTGTTGGGCGGTGGAAAGGGGCGAGCAGGGGTGAGAAAGCCCCACGTCGCTTTGGCCCCCTCCACAGAGAAAACTCCAAATATAAAAATCTTATGTCCCTTTTTTTTCCAAATTTTGCTTGAGATTTTTAATAGGCTCGGAAAAATGCTGACTTTGTCCTTTAAATTTCCCGTTTTTTGTTTAAAAACTGGACTGGGGTTTTTCAGGATGGGTAGGGAGTTGTGGGTCCGTTGGCTTTAAGGGGGTCACGGTCGACCCGGTCTGGGCCCATTTTATGGGTCTCTCCACTCTGCATGGTTGGGGAAACCCTAAGAGTTCTGGCAGTAGGGGATCACCAAAGGGGAATGTTTGATTTCTTGTGCCCCCTGAAACTTTGGGGTCCCGATCAGTCGCAGGTGGGTTTCGGGGGGAGACGGTTCTCCAAGTCGCCCCCTTTATTGGAGCCGTGGTTGTTTAGGCGACGTTGGGAAAAGGGGCCGGTTGGTGGGGGTCCAGGGTTGTTCTCCCGTCTTGGGGGGCGCGTTGTGGGCTCGGTGGTTTAAGGGCCTGTTGTTGATATGTTCTGGATTTTGACAAAAATGGCCCTGAACCGTTTGGGAGATGTCGCTTCCCAATGTCTTGGATATTGGAGCCTTTTTTGGGCCCCACAATGGGCCCCAAATTTTTTTTAAATCCCTTTGGGGTCATCAATTGCGCCCCCCCTCGAAGGGAAACAGTGGTTCAAGGAGGGTTTCAGTAGTGGCGGAGGGTTGGGAAGGAGGGAGTGGCGGTTTGGGTCAGTGTTTATGTAAGGGTTAAAATTATTGTCTTGTGTTATGGGCTTTCGGTGATAATGAGTTTTAGATTTAAGCCCCTTTTTTGGGTTTTTTCGCCTTTCTTTTGCCCATTGTTTGGAAAGAAGCGGTCAAACGAGGAATGAAAAATAAAAAAAGATTTTAAAAATTTGAAGAAACAAGTGTTATGGTAGGTTTCCTTTGCCGACCACCCCTTGATGTTGCCCCAGTTAAAATCAGTTTTGGGGGGAGATACTGTTGGAGAAAAGGGGGAGCAGGGAGTCTAGGAAAAATGGCGGGGACTGGGGGGGGGGGGGGGATTAGTGTGGGCCCCTGGGCCCCTGAGCAGAGGGGGGGCCCCCCAAGTCGAAAGGGCCTCCCGGGGGGCAGAGGTTTGGGGCTGCAGCCTGCAGTCACTTCCCTGCTCTCTCAGAGAGGAGGGGGTAGGGGGTTTTACGGTACTTTAAAAGAGCTCCCAGGTGTGACAGGCTCTTTCCCCATGATGATGGATGTGCAGAGAGGGAGCCTCCCCCGGAGCAGAGTTCCCCTGTTTGAGGAAAAACTGAGGCCCCCTGTTTCCCCCCGAGTCGGAGCTTGCCTCACCAAAACCCCGCCCGTTTAGTATTTTCCCCGCGTGATGCAGGCTCTCAGTCGGGGGGTTTTTCCGGGTACATACAGATAAAAAGGCCCCCAAGAAACAGCCCGGTTTTTGGTCCGGTGCCCCCCCCTGGGGCCCCATGGACATGCGCCCCCCGTTTGGCGGTGGTGTAGCTGTTATTTTAGTTGGGTTTGGGTCCCCGGTTTTAGCAGAAGCTCCTTTACCCCGCTCTCTACTTTGGGGGGGGCGGGGAAAAGGGAAATCCGTGTTGTAGTTTTTGAGTAGTAATGCCCAAAACTGATAGTTTTCAGCCCCGGAGGGGCCCCGTTTTCATGAAATGAGTAAATTTAATTCTTAAACCTTTCCCCCAAAACCCATAGGAAAAAGCCAAAATTTTTGGTAAAAAACGCCATTTAAAAAACCTTTAAAAAGGGGATTTTACCCGAAAAAGGGAAAAGCAGCACCCGGAAAAAGCATGTTGGAAAACCCAGCTTGTGCTGTTCCCCAGGAAAAAGGGGGGCAAAAACTATGTGATAGGTTCCCCTTTAAGTGGGGTTTAAGGTGTGAACCTGACCTTTTTTGGGGCTTTTTAATGGGGCCCAAAATTTTTTTTCAAAAAGGAGATTTGGGGCCTTTTTACCAGGGGTCTGAAAAAGTGGCCCCCTTTGGGGCCCCCCAAAAAAAATTTTTCCTTTTTTCTTTTTAAAATTGGAAGAGGCCCTTGGTTCCATGTTCGTTTTTTTTTTTCGGTTACTGTTCCCCAATTTGGGAAAAATTTTTCCCCCAATTAACCCAAAGGGGGGGAACCAGCCGGCTCAACTTTTTTCCTTGGGGTTAACTCCCCACAAGGAAAAAGGGGGAAAGGGAAGGGGTTTTTTTTGCCCAACACAAAAAACCGGCCTCTTAGTTTAGGGGAAGCTGAAAAAAACTTTTAGGGTTCCATTTCCCAGATAGGTGAGGACCCGCGGTTTTAAAATTTAAACTGTGCTATGTGCCCAAATAGAGTCCATGTACATTTCCCCTGGGCTTTTGGATGTATGTTTTGGGGTATTTTTTTTTATGGGCAGAGATCCCAAGGGTTTTATTTTTGGATTTTATTTTATTTCAATTTTTTTTTTTAAGAGATTTTTTCCACGTTTTTCCATAAAGGGAAAATTTGCATCACTGCTCAAAATGTGATTAAAAATATCTTCAAATTAAAAAAATTTGAAGTGCCCAATTTTTATTTATTTTTTAAGAAGTCTGTTGTGGAAAAAGTTGGCATGTGAGTTTAGTTTTTAGGAGGAGCTGAAGGGGAAATTTTTTGATATTTTTCTGCTTTAGTAAAAAAACTTTTGTTCCTTTTAAAATAAAAAATTTTTTTTTAATTTTCTTTTTAAAATCGGTTTTGTGCTTTTCTTTCCCTTAAATTTAATTTTCTTAATTTTAATCCCCTGGTTTTTTTTAGGGGTTTTGGTTACCAAACCCGTTTTTTAAAGGGGGGGGGGCCGGGGCCTTTTTTGGGTAAAGGGTTTTGAAAAGGGGATTTCCCCCCCTTGGTAAAACTCGTGAAGGATGGGGAATTAAATTTTTAGGAAGAATAAAAGGGAAACCACACAACATCGATATTTAAGAAAATATGGTGTAAAAATTATTTCATTTAAGAGTACTATTATGTAGTAAAAAGGTTTTTTCCTTTATTTGGGCAAAGGCCCCCTTT
>JAODAL010025110.1:0-59274 GCA_025379985.1 Phyllomedusa bahiana
TATTCATCTATCATAATATCCACTTCTTGAAGTGACACTTTCTGCTTGTAGGAGTGTCAGTAGTTCTCCGACATCTCTCTCCTACAACTCCAAAACTGCATTGCAATCTAGGACTTCACTCCACAGTTATCAGTTATCACTGCTAGAGTTTATATACTGACATTAGTGTGTAATCCCCCCTGCACTTTACTTGCTGTCATGATAATGATGATAGCTAGGACTTATGAGTCACTTTGTAAACTGTACAGAGCTGCAGTCATCATTTTCATGGCAGCAGTACACAACCCCCCAGCTCTGAACTGATGTCCCCTGCTCCCATTACTAAGTTCTGCAAGCAGGATTCAAAGATAATCAGTTCCCCCTCCCCTTTAATTACGGTAAGCTAATGTAATTACTTCTATTCACTTTTAAACTACAGGTGGGAAAGAGTGAATGCAGCGAGATCGTGCTCTGCTCAGGTCACACCCACTACAAGGGAGTGTTCCTGAGCTTAGCCTGGCTTCAAAGCACACCCATTGAATCTGTTGAACTTTTCAGTGAGGCCATGTGAACAATGAACTCAGTTCAAAAGGGGTTTGGGGCCAAGGAAAATAGGAAAAGGAAACTCCCAGTGGGCACCTGAACATGGCAGAACTGTAGTATCTTTCAAATTGCACATACATCTTTGGCAGAGGCAGAAGGGCAGAGGAAAAGTGGCAAAAAGCAAGAGGCATGTACAGGAGCTGTAGGGTGGGCCCCTATAATCAACTCCACTGGTGGGCCCCCCGAATCCACTCTACTGGTGGGCCTAGAATCAACTCCATTGGTGGGCCCAAGAATCAACTCTACTGGTGGACCCAGAATCAACTCCACTGGTGAGACCCCAAGAACCAACTCCGCTAGTGGTCCCCAAGAATCACCTCCACTGGTGGTCCCCAAGAATCACCTCCACTGGTGGGCCCAGAATCATTTCCACTGGTGAGACCCCAAGACTCAACTCCAATGGTGGGCCCTCAGAATCAACCATGGATGGGCCCCAAGAATCACCTCCACTGATGGACCCCCAGAATGAAATTCCACTAGTGGGCCCTAGGCACCCCAGTTCGACACTGCGTGTGTGGACAAGTGATGTGGAAGCTGCAGTTTTTGTGAGATTCCCTTTTTTTTGGAGACTAGTGGAAACTGCAGAGCACAAAGTGCTATTGAGGTGAGAGTTGAACCTCAGCTACAATGTTGTGTAAAAGACTGACATACTGTAATGGAGCAGCTCAACACCAAAGTGACCCGGGAGATGACCAGATGTGGGTCTAACACCACAGTAGTGAATCCTACTGCGTATGAGGCCCTGGAGCATACATATGGACAATGCACCTCTGTTAACCAAGCTGCATCAGCAGAAAAGACTTCACTGATTGGCAATAGATTGTCTTCTCCGATGAGTCACAATTTTTGCTTCATGGAAAGATGGAATTTGCGCATAGGTGAGAAAACATCAGAGAAAAAAACACCTGCAACCATTGCTGGGGTAACATAATCTGGTGGTGGAAGCGTTATGGTCTGGGGTCTGGGGAATGTTTTCATGGCATTCTCGGGGCCACTCATCCATGTAAAAGGCACTTCCCCTGATTTGGGTTTGAATCCATCCTTGCAGATCACATACACCCATACATGCTGATTATCTTTCTTGGGGCAGATGGAATCTTCCAGCAAAACAATACAACATGTCACACGGCTAAAAAGAGCATGACCAAGACTTCTAACTCTTTCCCTGGCCCGCAAATCCCCAGTCTTGAACCCAATTGAACACATGTGAGAGCCACTAGATGGTGGTGTTGACTCTCTGGCTCCTTTATCAGTTGTGGAAGCCCCTGGATGGTGGTGTTGACTTTAGGGCTCCTTTATCAGCTATGGGACCGCTGGATGGTGGTGCTGACTCTATGGACCCTCCAGCAGCTGTGGGAGCCCCTGGATAGTGGTGTTGACTCTATGGACCCTCCAGCAGCTGTGAGAGCCTCTGGATGGTGGTGTTGGCTCTATGGACCCTCCAGCAGCTGTGGGAGCCCCTGGATGGTGGTGTTGGCTCTTTGGACCCTCCAGCAGCTGTGGGAGCCCCTGGATGGTGGTGTTGGCTCTATGGATCCTCCAGCAGCTGTGGAGCTCCTGGATGGTAGAGATTACTCTATGGACCCTCCACCAGCTGTGGGAGCCCCTGGATAGTGGTGTTGGCTCTATGGCTCCTTCAGTAGCTGTGGGAGCCCCTGGATGGTGGTGTTGACTTTCTTGCTCCTTTAGCAGCTATGGGAGCCCCTGGATGGTGGTGTTGACTCTATGGCCCCTCCAGTAGCTGTGAGAGCCTCTGGATGGTGGTGTTGGCTCTATGGACCCTCCATCAGCTGTGGGAGCCTCTGGATGGTGGTGTTGACTCTAGGGCCCCTCCAGTAGCTGTGAGAGCCTCTGGATGGTGGTGTTGGCTCTATGGACCCTCCAGCAGCTGTGGGAGCCTCTGGTTGGTGGTGTTGACTCTATGGCTCCTTCAGCAGCTGTGGGAACCCCTGGATGGTGGTGTTGGCTCTAAAGACCCTCCAGCAGCTGTGGGAGCCCCTGGATGGTGGTGTTGACTTTGGCTCCTTCAGCAGCTGTGGGGACCCTGGATGGTGGTGTTGGCTCTATGGCTCCTTCAGCAGCTGTGGGAGCCCCTGGATGGTGGTGTTGGCTCTATGGACCCTCCAGCAGCTGTGGGAGCCCCTGGATGGTGATGTTGGCTCTATGGACCCTCCAGCAGCTGTGAGAGCCCCTGGATGGTGGTGTTGGCTCTATGGCCCCTCCAGCAGCTCTGAGAGCCTTTGGATGGTGGTGTTGGCTCTATGGACCCTCCAGCAGCTGTGGGAGCCTCTGGATGGTGGTGTTGACTCTATAGCTTCTTCAGCAGCTTGGGGGGCCCCTGGATGGTGGTGTTGACTCTATGGCCCCGTAAACAGGGGGGGGAAACCCTGGATGGTGGTGTTTGACCCCCAAGGGGGGCCCTTTTTTTTTCTTTCAACAGTTGTGGGAGCCCCTGGATGGTGGAGTTGGCTCTATAGACCCTCCAGCAGCTGTGGGAGCCCCTGGATGGTGGTGTTGGCTCTATGGACCCTCCAGCAGCTGTGGGGCCCTGGATGGTGGTGTTGACTCTGGCTCCTTCAGCAGCTGTGGGAGCCTCTGGTTGGTGGTGTTGGCTCTAACGACCCTCCAGCAGCTGTTGGAGCCCCTGGATGGTGGTGTTGACTTTGGCTCCGTCAGCAGCGGTGTGGACCCTGGATGGTGGTGTTGGCTCTAAGGCTCCTTCAGCAGCTGTGGGGACCCTGGATGGTGGTGTTGGCTCTATGGACCCTCCAGCAGCTGTGGGAGCCCCTGGATGGTGATGTTGGCTCTATGGACCCTCCAGCAGCTGTGAGAGCCCCTGGATGGTGGTGTTGGCTCTATGGCCCCTCCAACAGCTGTGAGAGCCTTTGGATGGTGGTGTTGGCTCTATGGACCCTCCAGCAGCTGTGGGAGCCTCTGGATGGTGGTGTTGACTCTATAGCTTCTTCAGCAGCTTGGGGGGGCCCCTGGATGGTGGTGTTGACTCTATGGCTCCTTCAGCAGCTGTGGGAGCCCCTGGATGGTGGTGTTGGCTCTATGGACCCTCCAGCAGCTGTGGCAGCACCTGGATGGTGGTGTTGGCTCTATGGATCCTCCAGAAGCTGTGGAGCTCCTGGATGGTAGAGATGACTCTATGGACCCTCCACCAGCTGTGGGGCCCCTGGATGGTGGTGTTGGCTCTATGGACTCTCCACCAGCTGTGGGAGCCCCTGGATAGTGGTGTTGGCTCTATGGCTCCTTCAGTAGCTGTGGGAGCCCCTGGATGGTGGTGTTGACTTTCTTGCTCCTTTAGCAGCTATGGGAGCCCCTGGATGGTGATGTTGACTCTATGGCCCCTCCAGTAGCTGTGAGAGCCTCTGGATGGTGGTGTTGGCTCTATGGACCCTCCAGCAGCTGTGGGAGCCTCTGGATAGTGGTGTTGACTCTATGGCCCCTCCAGTAGCTGTGAGAGCCTCTGGATGGTGGTGTTGGCTCTATGGACCCTCCAGCAGCTGTGGGAGCCGCTGGTTGGTGGTGGTGACTCTATGGCTCCTTCAGCAGCTGTGGGAACCCCTGGATGGTGGTGTTGGCTCTAAAGACCCTCCAGCAGCTGTGGGAGCCCCTGGGTGGTGGTGGTGACTTTGGCTCCAACAGCTGCTGTGGGGACCCTGGATGGTGGTGTTGACTCTATGGACTCTACAGCAGCTGTGGGAACCCCTGGATGGTGGTGTTGGCTCTATAGACCCTCCAGCAGCTGTGGGAGCCCCTGGATGGTGGTGTTGACTCTGGCTCCTTCATCAGCTGTGGGTACCATTGTTGGTGTTGTTGGCTCTATGGCTCCTTCAGCAGCTGTGTGATCCCCTGGATGGTGGTGTTGACTCAATGGCTCTTTCAACAGCTGTGGGAGCCCCTGGATGGTGGAGTTGGCTCTATAGACCCTCCAGCAGCTGTGGGAGCCCCTGGATGGTGGTGTTGGCTCTATGGACCCTCCAGCAGCTGTGGGGCCCCTGGATGGTGGTGTTGACTCTGGCTCCTTCAGCAGCTGTGGGAGCCTCTGGATGGTGGTGTTGGCTCTATAGACCCTCCAGCAGCTGTGGGAGCCCCTGGATGGTGGTGTTGACTCTGGCTCCTTCAGCAGCTGTGGGGCCCCTGGATGGTGGTGTTGACTCTGGCTCCTTCAGCAGCTGTGGGGCCCCTGGATGGTGGTGTTGACTCTGGCTCCTTCAGCAGCTGTGGGATGCAGTTGGCTCCAGATACCTGGAACAACCCACCAGGACCTTACTGGGTCTCTCCCAGCCTGTCTAGCTGCTGTTCGTGCTGCATAATATTATTATAGTATTCATTCCAGGGCGCTGTACGTTTGAGGGGAGTTACACACATAACATCGGTCCAAACTAAGTACAATAGCAACACTAATCAACTAAAAACTGCTACAGATGGAGGACACTGCCGGCGAATGCTTACCAATATCATCTGGTGGTCATAATAATGTGACTTGACCATGTCGTAACAATACATAGCGGTGTTTCCTGTAGCAGAATGTCTCTGAAATGTGAGCCATAACCCACGCAGATAACAATGCAGCATTTCTGTGGAGCAGCAAACGAGTTAAACTCTACTCCGACTGTGCCGTGGAGCAAATGCAGTCATACTAAGCGGAAAATGATTGCTCATTAAGATTACAATCCTCAGCCGTCCTTCCTACAACTGGATACAATAATAACGCTTAATTAAACACTCAGTGCACTGAGCACAGGCGGCTCGGTGAGATACGCGTGAGCGGCGGCTCCATTTCGCTAGGAGGGATCACATGGACTCGGCGCCGTGTAATAAATGTATCTCTCTCTATTGTAATACTCAATGTTATTTTCATGCACGGCTCTGTTGTCGATGCCAAGCCTGGGTTCACTGCTGCTTTCTCTATCTAGGTATACAGGGTTTCTGTTAAATAATGAATGTGCAGCCAGAAAACCCGCTGCGATGTAATACAATCTTTCCATAAAATTCTTTTCATTGCAGGTAGGTGTTGGTTCAATTCCCTTCAGAGTCCAATCTGCTACATTTGCAAGCAGGGTGTTACAAAAGTACAATCCCCGTCTGCGTCATGTTCCGGAGGCTGCACACCTCCCCGCACACGCTGAAAACATTACACCATTGTCATCTCCACTCATCTTATCAACACTTCATAGAGGGAGAAAGCAGTACGATGCCTGGAACGACTGCGCCAAAACCTGTCTGATTTATACAATATGGCAGCTACAGAGGACGATCTGTCGTTGGTGTTTAGACAAAGTCGATAAGGAATTTTCCAGTGCATTGTGAGCTCGGATAAAGTTACCTTCACTCCCTTCCTAAGATACTTCGGTGTCCTGTAGTTAGGATGAGGTTTTTTTTTTGGCAAAAAATGCCAATAACTATAAGCACAAAAGCTAGTGCTCACCCGTTAGTATGTGGAAATGGTAGCTGATCTCCTTTCCTGATAAGTCCAGTCTTCGCGGCTGCACGGATACAAGTCCCGACCGTGAGACAGCCAAACAAGCGAAGTAAAAAGGTAGACGATCCAGCAATTGCGAAAGATTAACAAACTTTAATTATAGACAAAAATACATAGCACAGGGGTTGATTAAAATGCTACACCTAAGTAGCCTACGAGTTTCTGGAGTACAGAATCGCACTTGTTCAAGGATGAATCTAAAAAGGTAAACTCTTTACCTTATATAACACACTTCACCTTTGTGTCGGCAGCGAGCGGCGGAAACATGGGGCGGATACACTTTCCTCCTTAACGTCACTTTCCACACCTGCTCTATAGGTAAATATGCTAAATATAAAACCAAGGTGTAAATACTTAAAATACATGGATATAGACAAACCTACATAGGTAAAACCTCCGAATAGTGTATATGCATTTGTATAATGTGTAATCCAATTGTTTTCTCAATATATATATAGCAAATCATTTCAGAAGTTTAACCCCTCCGGCATCCTAGTTCCTAATTCTAGGATCCAGAAAGCCTCTCTTAATCGGACCTGCTGCATCCAATCTCCTCCTCTCTTGGGACGTTCTACACTTATCCTGAGGCTTTCCATGGATCCTGAATGGACTTGCAGAAAATGCTTAACTGCTCCTGATTGATCGGTTGAGTCATTCCTGATACCAGCCATATGTTCATATATCTTAAGCTTTAATTTTCTTATACTGCTTCCTATATAGATCTTATTACATTCAATACAATAGATAGCAGGGGCGTAACTACCGGGGTAGCAGACGTAGCAGTTGCCCCGGGGCCCATGCGCTTAGGGGGGCCCGCGCCCCGGGGCAGCTGCTACTGCGTCCGCTATCTCGGTAATGCCACTCCTGGGCCCGCCGGCAGTGAACTTAACAGTTCACTGCGGCGGGCGCAGAGCTGAGGGGCCCGGCGCATGCTACCTCTGAACGCCCAGGCCCTCCGGCCCGAACGTTCAGAGGCAGCGCTGCCCGGAGATAGCTCCGCTCTGCTATTTCCCCTGCGCTCTGTGACCACGTGGACGTGCACGGTGACGTCACATCACGTCTATCTAAACCCTGCCTGCCTAAATGGACCCCATATAGCCAGGGGGGCAGATGCTGGAAAAGTCAGGATTCTAAGATATTTGTTTCTTAATCTGCAGGGACAAGTGGTCGGGAGATGTCATCATGAAAGTCTGGACGGATGCAGAACAAAGGGGAAAGTCAATGACTGATCAGAGAAACGTCACCTGTGAGTCACAAGATGTAACTACACTGTAATCACTTATATGTCTACAGAGCCTGTGTACACTGGTGTCTACCACTATATGGTCACAGTATGGGGGTTATATACAGTCTGCAGAGCCTGTGTACACTGGTGTCTACCACTATATGGTCACAGTATGGGGGTTATATACAGTCTGCAGAGCCTGTGTACACTGGTGTCTACCACTATATGGTCACTGTATGGTGGTTATATACAGTCTACAGAGCCTGTGTATACTGGTGTCTACCACTATATGGTCACTGTATGGTGGTTATATACAGTCTGCAGAGCCTGTGTACACTAGTATATACCACTATATGGTCACTATATGGCGGTACTATCGGTCTTTGTGTACTGATCAGTAATAGTATAGGGGTATTATTAAGTCACTTCTGGTCATGTTCTGGCGGTTTAATCAGGTTCCTATGTAATAGTGTTATTAGTAATATTGGTTTTGGTATAGTGGGATTTGATTGGTAGCAGTATGCTGGTGAGATGTATGGTGAGGTATTTGCCCCTTGTATTATCTACATTATCTAACAGCATGTCCTGGTACATGGTCGTGGTCAGGGAGGTGGGCGAGGAGGTAGGGCAGGGGGGCCCATCCAAAAGTTTGCTTTGGGGCCCTGGCTTCTCTAGTTACGCCCCTGATAGATAGCATATATGACATGAAACGCGTAGGCTACTCAGGTGTAGCATTTTTA
Source organism: Phyllomedusa bahiana (assembly GCA_025379985.1). Lineage (NCBI taxonomy): Eukaryota > Metazoa > Chordata > Amphibia > Anura > Hylidae > Phyllomedusa > Phyllomedusa bahiana. The sequence goes on from JAODAL010025110.1 coordinate 8,039, forward strand.
TCACCCCCTGTACTATGTATTTTTGTCTATAATTAAAGCTTGTTAGTCTTTCGCAATTGCTGGATTATCTACCTCTTTACTTCGCTTGTTTTTTTTTTTGGCACATTGGATTAATTGTACTATTAGTGTTGTGCTTCGAATTTAGGTCAGAGTCACATTTGACTATCGTACATATAGTCGGCTCAGCCAGCTTCTTAGGGTATATTCACACAGCGCTTTTTGGGCCGTTTTTAGCGCGTTTTACGCACTGGAAAACACCCCAAAATCAGCCTCAGACAGGTTTCAAATCATTCCTCATTGAATATAATGTAAAATACCCCACATTCAAATGAAGCGTATTTCACAGGCGTAATTGCGAACCGTTTTTTGGATGCAGCAAATATGAAATAAAAAACAGAGAGGTGGTGCTCTATGGTGAAAGTACATCTATAACTTATATAGTAAAAATAAAAGAAGGCAAATTTGCTCACCGAGAGTGGTTGTGCGTATTAGTCTAGAGGCACAACACTTATACGGGTGGCTCTATCCGAGCCTCGGAACAGCAGCCGCAGGTCACTCACTCTGAAGCCGAAGCAGGCAGCAGGAACGAACAGTGGTGAAGAATGTAAAAAACGGACCCGGCGCTCGTTTCCAAGAAGAAAAGCCCTGTGGTTCGCTTTTATTCCATTAAAATATTGATGAAAGAGTGTTTAACCTTAACATCAATGCAATACACTCTCCGAACCGGCGCTTCTTCAGATGAACAAGTGTTACAATCGAACCCGCACTTCTTCAGATTATAGCATTCATTGTAACACTTGTTCATCTGAAAAAGCGCCGATTCGGCGTGAAACGCGTTATGAGTGTATTGCATTGATGTTAAGGTTAAACACTCTTTCATCAATATTTTAAAGGAGTAAAAGTCTTTATTTATCTCCATCCTCAACTGCCACTAGGGGCTTTTCTTCTTGGAAACAAGCGCCGGGTCTGTTTTCTCCGTTCTTCACCACAGGTTTTTTGAGGAAATTACGGCCGTAAAAATAAGTGACGTCCATTCTTGAGGCGTTTTTCGCCTGTAAAATCCTTATAGTCAACACTGGGGATAGGATTTTTCAAAATACGCTTCAAAAAACACTTCAAAATCGCCTCTAATCAGGCGTTTTTTGAAGCTGTTTTGGAAGCTGATTTTGCACTTCCAAAAACTCCCTGTGAACGATCCCTTAGGGGCCATTCACACGGCACAGTGCAAATACCAGTCGGAAATCCAGACCGGTATTTGCACTGTTTTTGCGGCCGTGCCGCCGTGGGACGGCTTTTCTCCGCGGCTTGCCCTCCCCCTTCGCATAGACATATTCATATTCCGCCCGAAAACTGGGCGGAAGAATGAACATGTTATATGTTTTTCGGGCTGCCAGCGGTCTGAAAAACTGCCCGGCAGAAAACCCGTGCAGTGGGAACCGCTTTTCCATAGAGGTCTATAATAAAAGTTGTCAAAACCGAAAACCGTCTGAAAAACCGGGTGAAGACCCGTGCCGTGGGGACAAGCCCTTAGGGTAGGTTCACACGGCTGATTTTGATGCTGTTTTGGGAGCGTTGACTCGCCCAAAACAGCATCACAAAAGTCTTCAAAACGCCTCCAGTTCATTTTCTTTGATTCCTATGTAATACAGCGCTATAGTTCACACGTGACGAGGTTTTCCGCGCTTCTTTAGACGCTGTTTTGGGCATCATGTCAATTCTTGAAGCGTTTTCAACGCTGAAAATCCTCATGGATTTAAAAGCCTCACCCAAAACCTCGGCACGGTTTTGGCCGCAATTTTCGCTTTGGCTATTAATTTGTATATTTGGCTAATAATTAACCTGATCAAATCCTCGTCAAAACCTCATCTGAAAAGTGCTGCAATGAGACACTTTTCAGACGAGGTTTTGACGCTGATTTAGACGCTGAAAATTCAGCCGCCAAATCAACTTACCCTTATTAGCAAAGGGCCTTTTAGGGAACACTTCCTCAATAAAGTGTGATATATCCAGAAAAATATAGGGTATCCAGCATGCTGCAGTGTTATTAAAAATCTGTAATCCTATATTGCGTTACATCCATAAAAAATTAAGGGGTGATACAGGGCCATCTTTTCCATTGGGCATACTAGACAGTTGCCCGGGGGCACCACAAACACAGGGGCCCCAAGTGGTGAATGCATGGACATATGCTCTAGATCCCCAAGTAGGAGCTGATTCTTTAGCTGTTTGTGTGTTTTTAGGACTTACAAACACTTAAACTCCATGGTGAAGCAGGGAGCCATGGGTTCCCTGAATTGTCAGTTAGTCTTACAGGCTGCCTACAAGACAACAGCGAGGTGTCCCAACGTAGGTGGCGTGATGATATTGGTGTGCTTGGTAGTAGTTAGAGGCATGGCCGGGTGTAATGCCAAGTGTCTGGGCATGGTCCACTGCATTACTATGCCCGGGGGGCCATAGTGCTGTTAAAGGGGTTGTCTCACTACATTGATTCATCTGACCTCACTCCTGTTTTCTTGGTGTCACTTTGAATTCAGGGAAGTGTTTACTGGCTTCCACTAGGCTACAGTAGAAGCCAGGTCTGTAGCTATAGCAACCAGTGCTGGCAGCCTATCAGGAGAGATCAAACAGGTCTGTAGCTATAGTAACCTGAGGAGCCGATGCAGCCTATACAAGAGGGGATATCTAGGAATAGGTAGGACACTGTTAATGGACACATATTGCAAAGTGACTTGTTTTTGCAAGATCTTTAACATAAAAAGCAGCAATCCTTGTAGTGAGACAACCCCACTGGTATGCCCCCAGAATCAATGCCACTGGTGGGGCCCACAGAATCAATGCCACTGGTTGGCCTCAGAATCAACTCCACTGCTGGACCCCAAGAATCAACTCCACCGGTGTGCCTTAAGAATCATCTCCACTGGTGGCTCCTCAGAATCAACTCCACTTCTGGAACCCAATAATCAACTCCACCAGTGGACCTCAAGAATCAACTCAACTGGTGGACCCCAAGAATCAACTCCACTGCTGGACCCCAAGAATCAACTCCGCTGGTGAACCCTAAGAATCAACTCCACTGGTGGATTCCAAGAATCAGCTTCACTGGTGGACCCCAAGAATCAACTACATTGGTGAGCCCAAAGAATTAACTCCACTGGTGTCCCAAGAATCAACTCCACTGGTGGGCTCCAAGAATCAACTCCACTGTTGGGCCCCAAGAATCAACTCTACTGGTGGACTTCAAGAATCAACGACATTGGTGGGCCCAAAAAATCAACTCCACTGGTGGGTCCTCAGAATCAACTCCACTGGTGGGCCCTAGGCACCCCATTCTAACACTAGCAGTAGGGAACACTAAGTTAATTCATTCAAACCCGGTAAAAACCAAAACCAGAAAAAAGCTAAATTAGGATTAGAGTTCCGGTTATGGTCCAAGACGTCCCAAACCTATATTTTTTCAAAAGTTCAATTGAACTTGTATCAAACCGGACAGGTACAGATTCGAGCTCCACCAGTTACTATGTTCCTGGCTCTCTGTTATATTTTTATATAAAAGCTTTTATACTGGGTAAATATCAAAAACTTTCACATTGGGGAACCTTTAAGGCCAGGTTCACATCTATGTCTGAGGTTCCGTTTGGAAACAGATGTCTAGGGATCTGTTTCAGAATAGACACCCACATGAACCCTTATTGATTACACTGGTTCCGTCGGGTGTCCTCAGTGGTGTCCGTCACTTAGACGGAAAAAATAGCACAGATTGCATATGTGAACCTAAGGCTTAAGGCCTCTTTGAAGAACCAATCCTACAAAAAATGTAGTGCCGCTACAGACTCAACTGAATCAATTTGTGTTTGGAATATCCCAAACATAAGTTTTTCTCTAACCATAACTGTAACCCTAACCTTAAAGAAATTTTCTCACAATGCTGTTTCACAGATTAAAAAAGGGAGCTCCAGACTCTCATTTCCTGGTAAGGTTTTGGGTGGTTCTATAGCAGTGATTAGCATAATTAGCTCCTCTATAATAAGCTGAACGTTACAATGACAGTGCAGGTGATTTAGTCTGTGTAAACAAAACTACAAGTGGTCTGAGAAGTGAAAACAATTGCTTATATGTAAACAAAAGCTAATCTTCTTAGAGATAAAGAGTCTGCTCCAGAGTGAGCTGCGACCATGGTGACGCCACTCACTGCTCTCTGTCTAATCAGGAAGAGAGAGCAAGACATTAACTAGAGAAACCTGTGCGCACTCAGAGCAGATAAAATCATCGCTTGACCAAGGTAATACCAATAGAGCAATGTATTTAGAAAAAGTCTTCTTTTACCGGTCCCTACAAGTAAAAAGCTAATCTTTGTAGTGAGAAAAGACCTTTAAGTTGGAGTTAGGGTTAGAGTTGTTTACATGGGTTGTCTCACTACATGGATTCATCTTACCTCAGTCCTGTTTTCTTGGTTTCATTTTGAATTCAGGGACGTGTTTACTGGCTTCCACTAGGCTGCAGTAAAAGCCAGGTCTGTAGCCATAGCAACCAGTGCTGGCAGCCTACCAGGATAGATCAAACAGGTCTGTAGCTATAGTGACCTGAGGAGCTGATGCAGCTCATACAAGAGAGGATATCTTGGAATAGGTAGGACACTGTTAATGGACACATATTGCAAAGTGACTTGTTTTTGCAAGATCTTTAACATAAAAAGCAGCAATCCCTATAGTGAGACAACCCCTTTAAGGGCTTTTAAGGGTTAACTTTCTTGTGTAACACTCCCAATGCAGCCTAACTTTGCGCCCATCGCCATTACCTGTTAATCTAACATAACCTCATATGGAAGTACGTTGAATGCTGCTTTTAGTTGCCATAACATTGGGCCCATGTTATGGAAGTTAGGTCGCATTGCTGGACTAGTAATTACTCCTAATTTAGGGTTAGCATTAGGCTGCAGTTTTAGGCAATTTTCACCAAAAACGTATTCAGGTTGACCATTGGTCAGGTGATGTCGAGAGGAGGTCTGGTGTTCAGTGATAAGTAGCTCCCAAAATTGCTCCAAGGAAGGACAAATAATGAACAGTCACATGGAGGGGGGAGGAGTGAAGGCTAGCCGGTCTGGTCGGATCCCACAGAAAAGCAGGTGTATTACAGAATGATGACGAAGTTCCCGTTGGATATATGGTAGAACAGTGTAAGGTCCCAAAACACATAGTTGCCAACTTTTGAAAAAATAAAAAAAGCAGAAATTAAAGAGGGGGCGCCCCTACGGCAAAAATTTGCATGGATACGCCCATCTTTTTGTGTGCCACGCCCCTTCAAAAAGCCACACCCACCCCCCGCCTAACTACATAATGGTTTTGGGAAGAAAGCCAGGTAATGCCCTTAAAGCCAGGTAGTAGCCCCCCAAAAACCAGTATGCCCCTACAGGCGGGTAAGATGCCCCCTTGTACAAGGTAGATGCCCCCTCTGTACTAGGTAGATGCCCCCCTTTGTTAGCCAGGTAGTTGCCCCCCTCTGTAGCCAGGTAGGTAGTGCCCCCTTTAATAGCCAGGTAGGTAGTGCCCCCTTTAGTAGCCAGCCAGATAGTTGCCCCCTTTAGTAGCCACCAGGGATGGTCCCCTTTAGTAGCCAGGTTTGTATGCCCCCTTTAGTAGCCAGGTAGTAGTTGCCATCTTTAGTAGCCAGCCAGGGAGTTGCCCCCCATTGTAGCCAGCCAGTTAGTTGCCCCCATTTAGGCAGCCAGGTATTTGCCCCCATTGTAGCCAGCCAGGTAGTTTGCCTCCGATTTTAGCCAGCCAGGTATTGCCCCCATTGTAGCCAGCCAAATAGTTGCCCCCATTGTAGCCAGCCAGTAGTTGCCCCCATTTTGCCAGCCAGGTATTGACCGCATTGAGCCACCAGGTATTGCCCCCATTGTAGCCAGCCAGGTAGTTGCCCTCAATTGTGGCCATCCAGGTATGCCCCCCATTGTTTGCCAGCCAGGTAGTGCCCCCATGTAGCCAGCCAGGGATTGCCCCCATTGTAGCCACCAGGTAGTTGCCCCCATTGTGGGGCCACCAGGTAGAACCCCCCCCCCATTGTAGGGCCCGCAGAGCCCCCCATGAAGTTAAATAAAAAAAAAATAATAAAAAACCACTTACCTCACCAGGCCCTGCAGCTCCGGCCAGCTCCTGCCCGATCTCCTCAGCGACGCAGGGGAATGAGAGCAGCCGCGCGTACACTCCCCTGCAGCCACGCTCATTTCCCCTGCGCCGCTGACCTTATTGCAAAGGCGCGCAGCCGGCGCCGACAAAACAGGGGAGGAGGGAGCGATCCCTCCTGCCTCCTCCCCGCACAGTGAGACCGCGGCGGTGAAGCGAAACCCCGCGCCCGCTTCAGCCGCCCGTGGGAACGGACCGGCGGCGCCGGAGTAGGGCACTAATGCTAACTCCGCGCTGCGGCCATTTAAAGGACCGCGGGAGAAATGCCAACTCCCCCGGAGGGCGGGGGGACCCCAAATTTGCGGACCCCCCCCCCAAAAATGAGAGAGTTGGCATTATGCCAAAACATCCGGGGGTCGGGCCCTTTGTGTTTAAGTTTTGCTCATAGGGCGGGTTCACCGCGGCATTTTTCACGCCCCAAGAACTGCGGCGTCTAAACGGGGGACTGTCACTTCTCTCCCTCCAGCTACAATGCCATGGGATTGTACGCCGGAAAGACGAAAATGGTAATTCATAGCTCTGATAGAGAGCGTATTAAAGGCAAATACACCAAAAACGCACCCCGCAATTATGTGAACGTACCCTTTGTCTGGCTGCAAACAGCTAAAAACGTACGCAACCCTGACGAAAGACGGTATAAAAAAATTATATTCAGATACAATTCATCATCAGGCTGTAGTTTACATGTGTAAAGGACAGAACAGGCAGATTAATGTTTAGGACGCAAATGGGGCAATATTGTGGAAAATGTGTGGTTTAATACACATAAACACACATAATACATTTCATACACATTCACATAAAACATGTACACACATATGCAAGCACACACATACACACATCACAATATATATATATACACATATACAAATAAAATTTTATAAATATATATCACACAAACATGCATACACACACATATATATTATATTTTATATATAAAAAATAATATATATATATATATACATATACACACATGCATACACATATATATATCATAGTTGCCAACTTTTGAAAATGAAAAAGCAGGAGATTTTAGACTCTGTAGCCAGGTAGGTGCCCCCCTTTGTTAGCCAGGTAGGGGCCCCCCATTGTTGCCAGGTAGTGCCCCCTGTGGTGCCGGGTAGTGCCCCCTCTGTTGCCAGCTAGTGCCCCATTGTTGCCAGTAGTGCCCCCTCTGTTTTCCAGGTAGATGCCCCCTCTGTTGTCAGGTAGATGCCCCCTCTGTTGTCAGTAGATTCCCCCCTTTGCCAGGTAGTGCCCCCATTGTTTGCCAGCTAGTGCCCCCAATTTTGCCACTAGTGCCCCATCTGTTTCCAGCTAGTGCCCCCATTCTTGCCAGCTAGTGCCCCCATTGTTTCCACTAGTGCCCCCCTGTTGCCAGGTAGTGCCCCCTCGTTGCCAGGTATGCCCCCATTGTTGCCAGTAGTGCCCCCATTGTTGACAGTTAGTGCCCCCTCTGTTGCCAGGGAGTGCCCCCATTGTTTGCCAGGGAGATGTCCCCTCTGTTGCCAGGTAGTGCCCCCTCTGTTGCCAGTGTGCCCCCAATTTTTGCCAGGCAGAGCCCCCCATATACAAATAAAAATAAAATAATAAAATCCACTTACCTCACCAGCTCCTGCACACGGCGCGTTTCCCAACGATCTCCTCAGCGGCGCAGGGGAAGTGAGAGCAGCCGCGCGTCACTTCCCCCTGCGCCGCTGACCTGTATGTGCGGCGCACACACCGCGCCGTACATACAGGGGAGAAGGGAGGAGGGAGCGATCCCTCCTGCCTCCTCCCTGCACAGCGAGACTCCGGGGGGTGAAGCGGGCGCAGCGGCCGCTTCACCCGCCTGTAGGAGCGGCCCGGCGGCGCGGGAGTAGCGCACTAGTGCTACTCCGGCGCCGCAGCCATTTAAAGAGCCCCCGCCGCCAGCTGGCGGCGGGAGGAATGCCAACTCCCCCGGGAGGGCAGGAGGGGACCCCAAATAGCGGGACCCCCCCGCCAAAAACGGGAGAGTTGGCATGTATGATATATATACACACACATGCACACATATATATACACACACACATGCACACATATATATACACACTATATACACATACATGCATACATATATACACACACACATACACACATATACACATATACACATACATGCATACATATATACACATATACACAAACTTATATACACACATGCATACACACAAACATATATACACACACATGCATACACAAATACACATATATACACACACATGCATATATACATTAAGTACAATTCATATTTATGAAGATTATGTGGTGTTGCCCTTATTATACTATCTAGCACAGGTCTCTACAGTGAGGCTACTCACTCACTTGAGACCTCCCTGGGCACCTGTGGATGATGATGATGATGCTGCCTTCAAGGCTGAGTAGCTGCATGATTCAGGACCTGGGAGCAGCACAGCAGGGGGCGGAGCTCCTCACTCACTGCTTCCTGACTGCCAGGCTCTCGTGCTCAGCGCGGCTGCAGCACAGGAAGTCCTGACAGTCAGGAGCCTCAGTGAGTGACAGGCGCCCCTTCCTCCCTGCTAAACACCGGCAACTGGTGCAGTCGCTCTCCCTCTGCCTCCCTGCACTGAATAATGGCTCTGAGCTGTGTGTTTAGAGGATTCACATACAGCTCAGGAGATCGTCGGAGCTGCAGGCACATAGCAGCTGCCTACAACCCGACGGGCTGAGACTCGGGACACAGGCAGGATTGTTCGGGGCTTGTGCCCCGAATAAACTAGCCTAGCGACGCCCCTGGTGGCCTGGTCTGAAGAATCACGTTCTCTTTTCCATCATGTGGATGACTATGTGTGTGCGTCACTAACAGGTCACTAAGAGGATGCACAATGGGAAGAAGTTAAAGGGGTTTTGCCACAATCTCATTTCATACCTCCTGTATCCAGCTCTTCAGCTCTGTGTGCTCAGAAGGGGGCGTGTGTGATTTGTTTGAATTGCATATCATGTGACCCAGCAGGATGACATCACCAGGCCTTTCCTCTCTTTAGTCAAAGAAAGGTCTGCTTATGTATAGAGCTGTGAGTAGTTACAATGTAGCTCAAAGGTAAAACTTCTGCCTTCAGGCACAAGGGTCCTAGGTTCAAATCCCTGCAGAAATCAAACCTGTGGATTTCTTTTCTCTTTATCAATGCACAGACCTGATTGAGGTTTCTTTTGTTTTATTTATTTGCACTGTTTGACTAATTACTAAGGAGGACAGAGGACGGGAGTAGAATGACAGCACCTGGGGGTTGAACACTCAGTAGCTGCCTGAGAGGAGAGGTGATGTCTGAGCATGTGCGGCCAGGACTGAGGAGCTTGCAGCCCTGGTCGCATCTCCTGGAGACGAGATGTAAACAATGGATCACTAAAGGAGCAGCTAAGACAAAAACGGTGCAGAATTTTTAATAATGATGAAGGGTGAAAATGTTTATTATTTAATTTAAAAACTTCCCACGTCAATTTTACATCGTGGCAAAACCCCTTTAAGATGGTGGAGGCAGTGTGATACTCTGGGCAATATTTTTTCTTGGAACTCTTGGGGCCTGGTATCGTGGCGAGGATACTGGGACACATACCACCTCCCGAAACATTGTACAGACCAAGTCAACCTCTGCATTGAAGTGTGATTCCCTAATAGCAGTGCCATCTATCAGCAAGCTTATGCCTTGTAACACTGCAAAAAATGTTCAGAGCAAGGTTTCCAAACTCCCCAAATCTCATTTGTGTACATGTGGGACATCCAGGATCTGATGTGGCCACACATCACAACTCCCAGACACCACAGGGCACCTTCCAATGGGTCAAAGATGTTCTGGTGGCACAAGAAGGACCTACACAATATTGCTTACCAGTGTCATTCACACAGGTGGTACAGGGGCTGGGGTTATACCAGGGTACTAGTGCTTGAGTCATCCTGCAGCTTCCACTCTAAGTCCTCATGTACATGATCAAGTTATAGATCCGTGTAGTATGGACCTGTATTATGGCATCCATAGAATATCATGTACCATTGCCTGTAAGCAAGTATACTTGCCTTTGATTCCATACAAAATGTCTACTACAAACCTATAGTGACTCGGTGCCACCATATTGGTGGCACAGCATAGCTGGGGACCCTCAAGCTATGCCCTAGGACATACCATTAAATCATTAAAATGGTATTCTCAACAAAATGATTTGCTTAAAACGTGTAGGCAAAGGTAAATGAAGACTATTACCAAATACATTGCTCTTCTGATTTTGCTTCCTTTCAGAGTTAGAGCAGTTCTTTTCTCCTGCTTGTTCACAGAAAGTTTCCAAGGTTACCGACCACCTCTCTCTGCTCAAGAGTAATAGCCGGGATGGTGATGTTACTCCCTGCTGTGTCTTATCGCAGCATAGGAGCTTGTTTATGTTTCTTACTGATAAGCTTTAACCCTTTATATTTTTAACTTTCTGTCCTGCTGCCATCAATGTCCCTCTAACAGGCTCAGCTAGGAATAGCAGAGCTGAAATGTCAGTCACTGCTGCAGAACTGCCCACAGCCTAAGTAGGAGCCTGAAGCTGCCTGTAGAACTACCCACAGCATGAACAGGAAGTGGGAGCCTGAAGCTGTAGAACCGCCCAAAGCCTGAGCAGGAAGTGGAAGCCTGAAGCTGCAGAACCGCCCAAAGCCTAAAGAAGAAGTAGGAGTCTGAAGCTGCCTGTAGTACCACCCACAGCCTGAACAGAAAGTGGGAGCCTGAAAATGGCCGTGAAGAGCAGAATCTGTGAAACAGCCTGTTCAGAACACCCTTGTTTTTTCCTTTAGTTCATTAGATGTTGCCTCTAGGTACACACTAGTTCCAGTAATTCTGCTTATTTGCAGCTGAATACAGGATTTCTCACTGCTGCCACTGGATCATGTGACCTGTACTCTGAGCTGCTGAAGCACACAGCATGGGTGTGTGACCCAGAAGTGAATCTCTCTATGCATTGCTGTGGGAGGTTCAAAGCCAGTGTCATAGGAATGCATAGAGGGACAGACTTCCTGTCAGCATCAAAAGCACAGCGTCTTTCATCCAATCAGAGAACAGGTCATGTGACCGAACAGAGACTGTTGCATCAGCCAGAAATCCTGTATTCAGCTGCAGATAAGCAAAGTTACTGGCACTACGGTGTACATAAAAGCAATTTCTAATGAACCAAAGGAAAATAAAGGTCCTTTAAGTCATCCTGGAACTTGATGGCCAATGAATGTAATTGGTGCACCACAAGATTTAAGGGGGTTTTGCCAAGAAGCGATTTCTTCACCTAACAGGCTGATACTCTGATCTAAAGTCTCGAGAAAAGGAGCGTTGTGTTTCTGTGTTTAAAAAAACAAGTACCTCCTCTGTGATGTCATCGCTCCACCTCCCATGCACGTTCCCAAGGCTGATACTCAGTCTCTGTAGTTGAGCAAACATTGGCTAATCCACAGAGGAGAACTGTATTGTGCACAAGCTATATGGGTTTTGTTTCTCCCTCGTATCTGCTCAGGAGAGAGAATAAGTTCCAAGCAGGCAACGTTCTTTTGTTCATTCACGGACTGCTGCAGGGGGGAGAGGAGGACTGAGCAGGAAGCCAGGGAGCGTCTGCCAGTTTATTCAAATAATTACATTACAACCAGTAAATTCTCTATACAAAAGACACAGGATCTTTTCTCCCCAGTCCCTTCAAAGCTCGTTCATGTGCCCTGCCATCAGATAAGAAGTGCAAACAACGCAAGCGTGGCCAGATCAGCACCTGTCAGCTCCTGGTCGTAGCTAATGTAAACAGTCAGGAAACTAAGGACATCTTAGTCAGGCTGTAGCTCTCACAGGCTTCACTTTTTGTAATCACATATATTTAGAAAAGTGATTAAATACCCATTTTGGAGGATCCCACGTCAACATTACATCGTGGCAAAACCCCTTTAAGGAGAAGTTGGCCAGCCTAAGACCATTACCTGAGACTTCCCTATTATAAACACCCCCTGAAATGTATGGAACCTGGAAAAACTGGGAAAAAAATGAAGGTGTGGCCCATTTCCTCTGACTTTCCATTCAACATATTTTTGCAGGTTGGATCCAGTGACTCCGCTCTGAACGATGTTGACTGTTCTTCTCTAGCTTCCAGCATGTGGATACCTTCTGCCCCGGGAAAGCTCTTGCTGCCTAATTACCATAGGTTAATTCATGAGAACAGATCCGCTTTAATTGCGCGACGGTGGGAAAAAAAATAATACTGATTTAATTTGATGCGATTAATACAGTGCAAATATTTGCTCTTCCCTCTGTCATGCCTTCCACGCAGATCGGGGGAGAGAGTGAAGAGCTGAACATCTGGACGACATTTGGTCCCGTCTCACAAGGACGAGGCCCGTGCACCTCTGGTGAATTACAACTTTCAACATCTCCCTGCCTGGTATACATATTTCATACCTCCTGACTGTCAGGCATAAGAACATCTAGCCGCCTACTGGGTTCGGATAAGAAAAAAAAAATGTCTAGCGGAAAGAAGATTTATCTTTATTTAATCTTTCACCGGGATAAAAAAATTCTGTGACAGTAACGTTCCCGGGAGATCTGCAGATTATTGTACTTATTGAATAAGAATAATTAAGCTGGATAATTACAGTGCCGGCATACACTGTGGTTCCTTTAGAAAGTGTCTAGAAGGAACCCCCCCCCCCCCCCCCCTCACCCGCCTCCCTCCTCCAACCCTTCTTCTCGTCGCCGGTGGTGGCACTCATTGGGTTTAGAGCCCCTTGGGTCTCGAATACTAACTTGCCCCTTTTTTTTTATTACGATGTTGTGAGTTCTGTATTTGCAGATATTCTTCTCAATGCAAATCAGACAGTAATCACGTGTAAGCCGTGGCCTCTAATAGGAACATGTGGTGATTTTCACTCTCTCTTCAAAAAACTACCACAGGGAGTTCTCATGCAGAACATAATTATATCTCTCCCAGTTGGGCTCATTTAAATTCCATTACAGGTTAAGTTATTAAGACAGACGAATATATATCTCTAATACCTAGGATTCTGGGAACCCTGTGCAAACGCATTTGATCGGATATTCGGCTACAGAGCCCGGATTCCAATAGTCACACACAGGACTTGGACGAGGTATTCTGGTGCACTAAGCAAATAAGGCACATAGCGCCTTGCACTAGGGCTTCAAGTTACGGCTCTGCATAGCGCCCCCCCATGGGAAAATTCAGCCTCAGTCATGCCTCCTTTTGCCCTCTTCCTCCCTGGAATGAAGTGGTGCGAAGGTGGTCGCCTACCCATTGTCCCGGCCCTGGTCACATAGTGCGGAGTACGTTAATTGACTAAGTGATGTGACTTCTTTCTGGTGGACTTCTCTTCTGACCCTAACGTTGAGGATTACTACATGGCATATATGGTGCTGGTGAGCTCTTCAGCTCTTTCCCATAAGCCTTTGTTTTAGGCGAAGAAATCCTCACACCACCGACTTGGTGGCTCTTCTCAAAGAGAGATATTCCCCCCTCTAAGCTACATGCACCTCTCACTCAGCCAGCCAGCAAGTTCTACTCTGCACTGAAGAAGGGCAAATACCCTGAAACAGCTGTCCGTAGATGAACTTATCTGGCATGGCTTCAATCCCTTTTACATTGCAAGACACTTTTGAGTTACTTGTGAATTAAGGAATACTAAATCTAATAGAAGGTGCTGGTGAACTCTTCCACCCTTACCCATAAGCCTTTGTTTTATGCACAAATGTCTGTGTGGTGTGAAAGGCAAAAAATTCTCACACCACCGACTTGGTGGCTCTCTTCAAGGAGAGATATTCCCCTCTCTAAGCCACACGCACCTTTCACTCAACCAGCCACCAAGTTCTACTTTGCACTGAAGAGGAGCAAATTCCCCTGAAACAACTGTCTGTAGATAATCTTATCTGGCATGGCTTCAATCCCTTTTACATTGCAAGACTCTTATGAGTTACTTGTGAATTGAGGATTACTACATCCAATATATGGTGCTGGTGAGCTCTTCCGCTGTTTCCCATAAGTCTTTTTGTTTTATGTAAAAATGCCTGTGAGGTGTGGAAGGCGAAAAATTCTCACACCACCGACTTGGTGGCTCTCTTCAAGGAGAGATATTCCCCCCTCTAAGCCACACACACCTCTCAGTCAGCAAGTTCTACTTTGCACTGAAGAGGTGCAAATATTCTGAAACAGCTGTCTGTAGATGATCTTATCTGACTTTTCTTCAGTCCCTTTTCTTATGAGTTACATGTGGTTTGAGGATTACTACATCTAATAGATGGCGCTGGTGAGCTCTTCCACTCTTTCCCATAAGCCTTTGTTTTATGTGAAAAAAATCCTCACACCACTGACTTGGTGGCTCTCTTCAAGGAGAGATATTCCCCCCTCTAAGCCACACTCACCTCTAACTCAGCCAGCCAGCAAGTTCTACTCTGCGCTGAAGAGCGGTTAATACCCTGAAACAGCTGTCTGTAGATTATCTTATGTGACATGGCTTCAATCCATTGTATATTGCAAGACTCTTCTGAGTTACATGTGAATTGAGGATTACTACATCCAATAGATAGTGCTAGTGAGCTGTTCAGCTTTTTCCATAAACCTTTTTTTATGCTAAAAAATCCTCACACCATCGACTTGGTGTCTCTCCTCAAGGTGAGATATTCCCCCTCCTAAGCCACACTCACCTCTCACTCAGCCAGCCAGCAAGTTTGACTCTGTACTGAAGAGGGACAAGTACCCCGAACCAGCTGTCCGTAGATGAACTTATCTGTCATGGCTTCAATCCCTTTTACATTGCAAGGCTCTTCTGAGTTACTTGTGAATTGAGGATTACTACATCTAATAGATGGTGCTGGTGAACTCTTCCTCTCTTTCCCATAAGCCTTTGTTTTATGCAAAAATGCCTGTTAGGCCTGCGAAAAAATCCTCACAACAGCAATTTGCTGCCTCTCCTCAAGGAGAGAGATTTCCCCCCCCCGTCGGACCCTAAAATTAGCATTTGCGGCCCTGTATCCTTTCTCCCGCCTGTGGACATTTGAACAAATAGTTTTCCACAGGTAATGACATACTTCAAAGAGGGCCGTGTAATTATTTTCTGGAATGCATCACTCCAATATATCCGCTTTAATGAGATTTTTTTTTTCTTGTTAGTTTTTTTTTTTTCCTCCCCATCTTTACAAATTGACAATCAGCGTCATCCGGCAGGAACCACTGCTGTGCCGCGTCGCCGGATTTTGCATAGATTAAAAATCTTTCCCCCCGAAAACCGCTTTTTATCATTTTTAATGTGACGTTTATTTGTATAATGTTGTTTTTTGTCTTTCTTATTGCACTAATGGCTCATTTATTTATGATGGGAAAAAAGGGAAGATAGTAATTCTCCACCTGAGCGCGGTGCATCAATTCGCTTCTTGTTTTGCTACTGAAGGATTGTGAAATTTGTCTGACGTGGTCTCGCCCCTCCCACACCTCAGACAGACAACAGACAAAATTCTAGTAAGGTTACGTCCACACGGTAGAGGATAAAATACTTGTCGGATCGTAATCAGAATCCGACCAATATTTTACAGTCTTTTTTTTTTTAAGCGCTTTTTCTCCCATTTTTTTGCTGTGGATTTTGGGTGTTCCATTCGATTGAACAATATTATAACCCGCCGCTTTCCAGTGAAATACAGCAAATTATAGAACAATTTCTAAGTGTTTTGACCCGGTTTTCGGATTCAAAAATTAACAATAGAAAATCCGAGCTCTGTAGCCTACAGCTCTGATTTTCTATTGAGGTCTATAGAGATGGTTTTACAGTCGAATTTTTGCAGGTTCTAAATACTAAATCTACTTAAAAATCCGACAGCAAATCACTGCCCTGTAGACATAGCCTTAAGCTTGTCCAGTATTATGTTGTTTTACAAAATAAAAAGTTTTTCCAGAACTCTGCTTGTCATCAGTGTGTACAATTATTCTAGTTTACATCCCCGGGCTGTAAAATCTGAGCTAATGGGTTTGTTACAATGTATCAGTGGATTTCTTTAAAGGGGTTGTCTCACTGCATTGATTCATCTCACTTCAGTCCTGTTTTTTTGGTTTCATTCTGAATTCAGGGGCGGGTTTACTGGCTTCCACTAGGCTGCAGTAGAAGCCAGGTCTGTAGCTATAGCAACCAGTGCTGGAAGCCTATCAGGAGAGATCAAACAGGTCTGTAGCTATAGCGACCTGAGGAGCTGATGCAGCCCATACAAGAGGGGATATCTAGGAATAGGTAGGACACTGGTAATGGACATATATTGCAAAGTGACTTGTTTTTGCAAGATCTTTAATATAAAAAGCAATCCTTGTAGTGGGACAACCTCTTTAACTGTTTAACAAGTGAACTGACAATACTATGGACCATAATTGTCATGTGTTGCTTTTGTGCCCTTGTGCTCTCTCATTTCTCCTCATTCTCCGTGTCCCTGCTGGCTGGCCTCTTTGTTTGGCATGCACCATGGTTGATGCTGACAGACCTGGACATGCCTGACGTCTGTCCCTGTCTATTGCAGGCTCCTCACTGCTGTCTGTTCTTTGGGCCACCAAACTTTCCCAGAGCCAATGCTCCGAGACCCTTCCTTATTTAAAGGGGATGTACCGCTTCATCAGTTCAGCTGTTTTCTTGAAGCTTGATTCTCTCAGTTCCTGAAATCCAGGGGCGTTTCTTCCCCTCCCAGCTGGGTGTTTCTTAACTGAAGGGGAATGACATCATCCCCCCTTCACTGTTCATGCTCGCTCCCGAGTCAGTGTGCTCTCCCCCCCCTCCTCCTCCACATGTCACCGTGTCATTCCTCTCCCTATGCAGTCTTATTTTGTAAGAGCTGTTTGTTCACATACCACAGGCCTGCATTCAGTCTAGAGTCTTCTATGAACTCAGAGCACTGATCTCTTCTCCTCTCATAGCTGGAGATTTGTTACAGTTGAATCCAATCTTCTATGAACTGATCGAGAGCACAGATCCGTCCCTTCTATGTTTACACAAGGCACCGAAGCACAATTCTGCTGTTTTCTGATTATAGAAGCAGCTTCAGTGTCAATGTGGAGCTGCAGGCTGTACAGAGTGAAATTGTTGTAAGCCCCTTATTCTGAGTGAGAGAGGCAGGAATGCACGCTCCCGTGAATACGACCGGGGACCAGACAGAATGTAAATTAGTAGAGCTGTCATCCAATGAAATGAAAGGAGGTAGAATCCGACCGGCACTGGGGAACAGTGTTTACACAAAATGAAGATAAGGGAGACTGTGAAAACAAGACAGCTTTGCAAATGACATCCAATTACAAAGTTGCTTGTTTTCACTGTCCCCTTATTCTGAAGACCATTTAATGAAATGATACAACCCCTTTAAGTGCATCGCTCTCCACTATTTCCAGTTAGTTTTTGTGCTTTGTAATGTTTTCCGTGTTATTCTATCTTTGTTTTCCCTGTATTGACCTTGAGCTACCTCTGACCCGTCTATGAGTGTATGCTGCCTGTACTGACCCACTACCAGGGGTGTAGCTATAGGGGGTGCAGAGGTAGCAGTTGCTACTGGGCCCTACAGCCTGAGGAGGCCAAAAGCCCTTCTGCCATATAAGGAGACACCAGTATTTTAAGTGGCACATGGTAGCTGGGGGGCCTATTTCACTTTTTTGCACTAGGGTCCAGAGGCTTCAAGTTACGCCTCTGCCTACTACCTGTTAACCGATTATGATTAAATGCTACTTGCCCTGACCTTGTCCCTATTATGTCTCTGATCTCGTCGGGGATAGTGACGTGGGAGTTCTCTGCAATGGAGTCAGAACCAGGGGGCTGAGGGTGAAGTCGAGGGACTTCTTAGGGCCCATTTACACGGCAATGGACAAATACCGGTCGGTTTATCCGACCGGTATTTGTCCTGTTTTAGTGCCGTTCCCACGGCCGCCGGGGGAAGGCTTTTCTCCGCGATGAGCCCTCCCTGTTCACATTGACTTGCACATATTCCGTTTGAAAACAGGACGGAAGAATGTGCATGTAGAACGCTATTCGGGCGGCCCGCGGGCGGTAAAACCGCTGGGCGGAAAACCCGTGCAGTGGGGACTGCTGCACGAGTTTTCCATAGGAGCCCGTTGTGCTCGTTTGTGGCCGGTTTTTCAGACGGTCTGCAAAACCGCAAACCGCCTGAAAAACTGTCCACAAACCCGTGCTGTGGGGACATGCCCTTAGTCTCCGCTCCCTGATGAGGTCTTACGCCAAACTCACAGCTGCTATAGAGGACCCACTTCTATTTGTGTCAATGGTCATCCCTCTTGTGAGTCCATACCCCATTTAGGGTATAGCCTCGGCACCATCTCAGACATAGTTACTTGTGTATCGCTTTAGATTCATATCAATGTCAAATCGACCTGACTCTAGATGAGCTGGTTATTATTATTATTATTATTTATTTTAAAGCGCCATTGATTCCAGGGCGCTGTACATTCGAGGGGGTTACATACATAACATAAGTCAAACAAGTGCAGTGATAAGTGATGAATGACAATTGGCACGACAGAGGGAGAGAGGACCCTACTCGCGAGGGCTTACAATCTACAAGGAGGGGGAAAGAGACAGGAGGTGAGGGGCAGACATGTTTGTGGAGGAAGTAGTGACAGCAAGGTTAGTGTAGGTTACAGGCAAGCCTGAAGTAATGGGTTTTCAGGTTGCTTTTGAAGCTGGTGAAAGTGGAGGAGAGTCTGATGTGTTGGGGAAGTGAGTTCCAGAGTGTGGGTGAAGCACGGGAGAAGTCTTGGAGACGGAGATGGTTCCAATCAAATTTTGCCAAAAATCACCCAAAAATAAACCTTAACCTTGTGTTGGGGTTAGAGTTTGAGTTTTTTAAAGGGTATGTAAGGATTAACTTGGTGTTTATTGGTGCTCCTGGTGTGGCATCACTTACGGTCCAACTATCACCACTTCTGGTCCAATATCAATTCCAGTTACTCCAACATAGTGTATTTTCTGGTCCTTTGTCACGTGCGGTTACCCAAGCATAACCTATGTTAGGGTATGTTTGCTCAGCGCTGAATCAGAGTGGGTTCTGTGTCTAAAATCCACGGCAGTTAAGTGTGAATTTTTTACGTGGATTGGATGCTGATTTCACAGGCAGATTTTTAGACTCCACTATGCTATGTGAGCAGTGTCGGACTAGGTTGCCTGGGACCCATCAGTAGAGCTGATTCTCGGAGCCTACCAATGGAGTTGATTCTTGGGGCCCACCAGTGTAGCTGATTCTTGGGGCCCACCAGTGTAGCTGATTCTTGGGACCCATCAGTAGAGTTGATTCTTGGGGCCCACCAGTGGAGCTGATTCTCGGAGCCCACCAGTGGAGTTGATTCTTGGGGCCCACCAGTGGAGTTGATTCCTGGGGTCCCACCAGTGGAGTTGATTCCTGGGGTCCCACCAGTGGAGTTGATTCTTGGGGCCCACTAGTGGAGTTGATTCTTGGGGCCCACCAGTGGAGGTGATTCTTGGTGCCCTCGAGTGGAGCTGATTCTTGGGGGCCACCAGTGGAGCTGATTCTTGGGGGCCACCAGTAGAGTTGATTCTTGGGGCCCATCAGTGGAGTTGATTCTTGGTACCCACCAGTGGAATTGATTCTTGGGGCCCACCAGTGGAGTTGATTCTTGGGGCCCCCCAGTGGAGTTGATTCTTTTAGCTCACCAGTGGAAATGATTCATGGGGCCCACCAGTGGAGTTGATTCTTGGGGCCCACCAGTGGAGTTGATTCTTGGGGCCACCAGTGGAGTTGATCCTTGGGGCCCACCAGTGGAGTTGATTCTTGGGGCCTACCAGTGGAGATGATTCTTGGGGCCCACCAGTGGAGTTGATTCTTGGGGTCCACCAGTGGGGTTCATTCTTGAAGCCCAATAATGGAGTTGATTCTTGGGGCCCACCAATGGAGTTGATTCTTGGGGCCACCAGTGGAGCTGATTCTTGGGGCCCACCAGTAGAGTTGATTCTTGGGGCCCACAAGTGGAGGTTATTTTTGGTACCCACCAGTGGAAATGATTCATGGGGCCCACCAGTAGAGTTGATTCTTGGAGCCCACCATTGGAGTCGAGTCTTTGTTGCCACCAGTGGAGTCGATACATGGGGTCCACCAGTGGAGTTGATTCTTGGGGCCCACAAGTGGAGGTTATGTTTGGTACCCACCAGTGGAAATAAATCATGGGGCCCACCCGTGGAGTTGATTCTTGGGGCCCCCCAGTGGAGTTGATTCTTGGGGCCCACCAGTGGAGCTGATTCTTGGGGCCCACCAGTAGAGTTGATTCTTGGGGCCCACAAGTGGAGGTTATTTTTGGTACCCACCAGTGGAAATTAATCATGGGGCCCACCAGTAGAGTTGATTCTTGGAGCCCACCATTGGAGTTGATTCTTTGTTGCCACCAGTGGAGTCGATCCTTGGGGTCCACCAGTGGAGTTGATTCTTGGGGCCCACAAGTGGAGGTTATGTTTGGTACCCACCAGTGGATATGATTCATGGGGCCCACCAGTGGAGTTGAGTCTTGGGGTCCACCAGTGGAGTTGATTCTTGGGGTCCACCAGTGGAATTGTTTCTTGGGTCCACCAGTGGAGTTGATTCTTGGGGCTCACCAATGGAGTTGATTCTTGGGGCTCACCAGTGGAGTTGATTCTTGGGGTCCCCCAGTGGAGTTGATTCTTGGGGCCCCCCAGTGGAGTTGATTCTTGGGGCCCCCCAGTGGAGTTTATTCTTGGGGCCCCCCAGTGGAGTTGACTAATCATTGGGCGCCACCAGTGGACCTGACTCTCAATGAGGGGCCCACCAGTAGACGTGATTCCCTATGAGGGCCCACAAACAGTCAAAGTTATCTATTGGATCATGCATCCTGAAATGATTCATGGGCCCACCAGTGGGAGTTGATTCTTGGGGCCACCAGTGGAGTTGATCCTTGGGCCCACCCATGGAGTTGTTTCTTCAGGGGCCTACAGTGGAGATGCCCTTCTTGGACCACAGTGGAGCTTGATTATTGGGTCACCATGGAGTCATTCTTGGGGCCCAATCAATGGTAGATTGAACTCCTTGGGGTCCCACACAGTGGATTTGAGTCTTGGCCCCACCTGTGCTATTGATTCTTGGGCCACCAGTGGAGTTTATTCTTGGGGCCCTCCAGCATAGTTCATTCTTGACATCCCACCAGTGAAGTGGATTTTGAGGCCCATCCTACAGCTACTGTCCATGACTGTACATGCTGCACATGGCTCATCCACTCTGTCTCTTTTTTCCCTGTCTTTCTCCCAAAAGAGCAGTCCTGGACCCACAATGCCCAGGGGCCCCCAGGGCTCAGCCCAAGCCTGAATCTGCTTTAAGAATTGACATATCAGTTCTTTCTTAGTACTGAAAATTTTCAGAGCTAAAAATAAATCAGCACTGAGGAAAACCAGCAATGTGCCCACAGCCCTGCCCATTTTCCATTGGAAATAATGTGAAGCAGTTAGATTTGGATGTTGATTCTGAGGAGGATTTAGCTCTGTGCCAAAATCAGCGTCCAAAATTGCCGTTTCAACTATCTTGAAGGGACTTTGGACCGAACGTGATGCCACAAGGAGCAAAGCGTCACCGAACAGCAAGTAAACTCTTAAACACCCATAGAAAAGCCCAATCCCAATTTAGGGTTAGGATTAAAATAAAAATTGAGTCCCAAATTTCATTCCTTTTACAAGTTTGGTCAAACAGTTACCGATTAGGAACATATTTGAGCAAGTAGTAACCTCACATCTGTCCTGCCTCCTCGGTCTGTCAACAGCGCTGCTCATCCAGATCCTGCACTCCTGTGTTTGGCCTGGGTTTCCTGTATTTTCAGATAAGCTATAAAGATCACACATTACTTTATCTCCCGCCTCCCCCCCACCCCCCATAATTTTCCTCCTTAGGGCTTGTTCACACGGCGTTTTTGTGATCCGTTTTACGGATCCGCAAAACGGATCTAACAATTGTCAGTGTGATAACATTGAGTTGAATGGCAAAAGCGCTCACGAACCCCGGTTCCCACGGGAGATCAGTGCCTTGCGCGCTTTTTTCAGAGGGCTCTTCTGCACTGCGCCTTTCTCGTATGCGCCGCTTTAAATTGTGACATGTTCCAATCTCTCTTATTGTTGTTTAAACGCAAAGTCAAAGCCCATAGGAATAATCGGGTCTGCTTTTGGCACTTGTCACAAAAGCGCTCCACACTCCGGGCAATTATCAGCTCGCGCTGGGCATCCTGAAAGCGATGCGAAAGCGCCTACGGGAGACCTGGACGGGGATCGCTGGAGAGGTGTGCGGCGGCGCAGCAACGCATGTGAGACGGCGCGGCAAGCGCAGTCGGCAGCGGGAGGTTGTGGCGGCGGCAGCGCAGGCGGCAGCGAGAGGGTGTGCGGCGGCAGGCAGGTCCGGCAGCAGGTGTTGCGCGCGGCATCGCAGGCCCGCCAGCGGAGGTGCGTGTGGCGGCAGCGCACGGTCGGCAGCGGAGGTGTGCGGCGGCAGCCGCGGTACGGCAGCGGAGGTGCCTGCGGCGGCAGCGCAGGTCGGCAGCGGAGGTGGCGCGGCCAGCGCAGGTCCCCAGCGCGGAGGTTACACGGCGGCAGCGCAGGTCGGCAGCGGAGGACGTGCGAGCGCGCACGACAGGGCGGCAAAGGCGCCGAGGTTGTGCGGCGGCAGCCGCAGGTGAGGCGGCGGCGGCAGCGCGGTACTGCAGCGGACGCGTGTTGCGGCGGCGCGAGGAGCGGAGGTGAGCGGCGGTGACAGTGGAGCGGTCCTGGGGGCTGGCATAATAATGAATGGGTGTCTGGTGGGCCAGGCACTAATGAAGGGGGTCTGGGGCAGGCATATATTGAATGGGGGTCTGGGCAGGGCATATAATGAATGGGGTCTGGCGGCAGGCATATAACAATGAATGGGGCGTCTGGGGCAGGCCAATATAATGAATGGGGGTATGGGCACGCATATAATGCGAATGAGCGGGAGGGTCTGGGGCACGCATATAATGCAATGGGGGTCTTGGGGCAGGCATACATGAATGGGCTCTGGGGCAGAATATAATGAATGGGGGTGCATGGGCACATAAATGAATGAGGGGGGGTCTGATGAGAGGGGGAGAGAGAGAGAAGAGAGAGAGAGAGAGACTCTCTCTCTCTCTCTCTCACTCTCTCCTCTGATGGAACACAACGCATCCGGAAGCGGATGCGTAAAACCAGCCAGCAAAAAGATCATTGCGAACACACTGTAATGCCACAAAAACTCAGCACATCCAATGCTGCGTATTCTTGCGACTCCGCTTCCTGAGATCGACGCTTTTCAAGTGCGAAAAACGACAACCCCCATGATCGTACAAAAAAGCGATCAAAAATGCCGTTGAACAAGGTCCCTTCTCCCATTGTTTCACATCACAACAAAAAACAGATGACATTTGCATCCGAGCATTGGGATCAGGCAACGTGCAACATTGCACTGCTGCAGCCACAAATCGCTCTTATTAAACATCACAAAGAAAATCTAGATATTTTCTTATAATTCCATAATATAAGAAAACATGTAATACTTATATATACGCTATACTAAGTTATTAACACAATATATATACTATATCTATATATATATATAAACAAAACATATATATAACTTAAAATACTAATATATATATAATACATTACATACTGCAACATATTACTTATATATATATCTTATATAATATACACTATATATATATAATTATATATAGTATACACATAGATAATATATAATATAATTATTTAAAAAAAATAGAGATATATAAATAGATAAGAGTTTAGCGCGATACGCTAAATATATCTCTGGGTGGTACTGTTTCTCTCGGACCCCATAACATATCTAAGCCAGTGATGCACATCAGTGTGATTATACACTTGCCATTTCAATATAAAACATTATACATCGTCTGAGATTCCAGACGGGCAACAGCATCCGATCAAAGAATTGACGTCATTACTTGATCCTATAATATCTGCTGCAGCGACACATCCGAGCAGCGCACCGCCCGATAAAAACTATATTGTGCGTTTCTGCTGCACAGAAAAGGTACCCACTTTGGGTACGTGTTTGCATACGTTTTACGCTGAGTTTTTCGGATTGAGAAACACATGGAAAAAAGCATCTTGTGCCGACACATTCCTGAAATCACCCAACTAAATTTAGGGTAATCAATTTGAATATGGGTTTTTAACATTCCTCCTCAGCCTGCTCTTCACATCTTTGACATCATGAGGACCAAGACATCAACAACACGCTTTCTCAGATTGATCAACCAAACAGCACTTTCGCCATTGTGAGGCTTCAAGGGCAGATGCTCATCCGACGGAAGTGAGCCACTGAGCATAGAGAGATTGCTCTCAGCAGGTTGACATCACAGATCCATCAAAGCAGCGATTGACACCCGAAGAACGTCACAACAAGCGCTCAGTTCCTTTCTGCGCTGGTCTCTGTCTAGCACACAATCACGCTGATTAAATGGTCTTCAATGAGAATGGTCTGACGTGACACTTGGTGCCATCACCACCTCCCTTCGACACGAAACACGTGCGCTGAGAGTTGCTGCGGAGCATTCCCATCAGGTCTTCAACAGGGCATGGTTTACAATGAAGCGCTCATCAGTGTGTGATGGAGACAAAGGACGTCCACTTCTTTGCTTTTCTGTGAGTCTTCCTGTCTCTCTGTATCTCTGATGATGACACTCTGTAACACTCTAATCTGAGTGGCCACTTCCATCTAAGAGCATCCTGCTTGAAACCTCGTAATGGCGAGGTACTGTTGATCAATTGTAAGGTGTTGTCCTGGTCTCACGATGGCAAAATGTGACAGCAGGATGAGGAGGACTGTTTATATCCCAATTCAATTTGATCCCTAAATTATTGGGCATCAGGGATCAAACAACCCTGTTCTGGGAACTTTGCCCATTAAGCTCGTGCCAAAAAGTACTGAAACATTGAACAGTTGGACATGTGCATCTAAAGGGAAGAGATGATCTCATTTAGTACATTTAAAAAAAATTCTAGAAATTTTGGGCGACATGTATGATCGGGCTTTACGCCCGTTTTCTAGGCGGTATACGCGCCTCCTGCCCCGTATCCCCCCGAGGATCTGACCGCGGGGAGCAGATGTCTCTTCAGGCGCAGCGTCAGCTGAGCGCGCCCCGATGAAGGTGGCGCGCAGTCGGCGCGTGTGGGCGCGGGTAAGGCGTTACGGGGCGGGACGCGCCGAGTCTCGTATCTACACTCCGAGACATGCTACGATCGCGGAGAGAGTGAGGAGCAAAGGTGAGAGCGCAGTGCAGCGCTCGGCAGCTCACGAAGGCAGACCTGGTTCATACTTTTGCGCGGTCTAAATGCTCCGGCGGCGAAGTGAAGCCCAGACCGGAACATGCTATGAAGCCAGATCGAAAGATCGTATCCGAAATCTCGCGCTCAGCCTCCGTCAGCAGGAGTAATACCGAATCCGAAAACAAATCGCCTTTTATAAAGGCGAAAACAGTGTCAGAAAAAGAGCTGAACTAAAAAATAAACATAATAAAAAAAAATCACTTCCAAAATCTAGAACGGCGCAATATAAGAAAATCGGATAATGGGAAATTCAGAGCGGGCAATACAGTAATTCAACATATTGATAGCCTATTCTCATAGGTCCGGCAATAAACTGGCCATCCAAAATACGAGCGACCAGTCAGAGAAACCATTAAAACCAGATGGAGAAACGTTTGACCACTCAAATCAACGGCAGGGACAGATACAAAATACAGTAAAATGCAGAGAAAAAGAGCTGATTGGTTGAAGCTAAGCGGGGGCTTGTGTCTCCCTAGACTCGATCCACTCACGAAATAGGAGCGACAAGAGACCCATTATAGCTAAGGAGAATTTTGAACCAATCAAAATCCAAGACGGGACCAGTCAAATACAGTTAAAATACAGAAAAGAGCTGATTCGTTAATGCGCGGGGGCTTGGCTATCCCAGCCAATCAGAGCACGAGCACTTCTCCCATTGTAGTCTATGGAGCACATGGGCGCAATGAATCCTCGGCGATCAAGCGGCCTGCGCATGGAGTATGACTAAAAAAATCATTTCATGATTAAGTGTAAAACATGTATCAGATAAAGCGCTGAAACCTTCATCATAAAACGTAAAGCACTTAAATACCAAACAATGCGTTTGTCGCCGAGATTGCGCTACCTACAGGAATTGACTGAGAGCAATTGCCGTGAAATACAGTACCATCAAATGTTAACTCTTCTCATTGGTCCGGCATACAAACCATCCATTCAGAATAGGAGCGACAGTGCGGCCCATTAATATCCTATGGAGAAAACAATTGGACCAATCGCGTTCATTCCAAGGCGGGAAGTTCAAATATAACAGTAAAAAGGCAGAAACGAGCCTGATTGGTTTTGAGCTAGCGCGGGCCTCGCACCCAGCTTAGCCAATCAGAGAGCGCGAGCTACTTTCTCATAGAGTCTCTATGGGGAATAGAAATTCACGAGCGCGCTCTGTGATTATGCGCTACGCAAAAGAGGCGCGTTATTTAAACAATGGGAGAGCGAACGCGTACCGCCTCCTCATGGGTTTTCTAATGCAATCTGAAACATACAACTGTACATGCCGAAATCAATCGATAAGACCACAGAAAGTTGTCCCGAAGTGTAATATAAAACAAATGATAATATGGGGTAACGAAAAAAAAATATTAATTCTCATAAAATCATGTTTATTTCTTTATTTTCGTTATCCAAGGATCACATCGTATGGTGCAACGAAAGAAAGAAATAAACATGATTCTCACTTGAATTAAGTTTCTTTTTAGAGAGTTCTCGTTACACCCCATACATATTTCATTAATTTTATATACACATCGGGACAACTTCCTGTGCGGTCTTATCATGTTGATCTCGGCACATGTACAGATCTTTATTTCAGCTGCAATTAGTAAACCCATACAGGAGAAGTTAGCTCTGCACCTCTGATTGGCTGGTATAGCCAAGCCCCGATAGCTCAACTAAATCAGCTCTATTCCCTGCATTTTACTTCTTGGGCCATATTCTTTCTGTCTATTTTCTTTGTCATTTTGAACT
The DNA here is from genome assembly GCA_025379985.1 of Phyllomedusa bahiana. Lineage (NCBI taxonomy): Eukaryota > Metazoa > Chordata > Amphibia > Anura > Hylidae > Phyllomedusa > Phyllomedusa bahiana. Next base: position 35,342 of record JAODAL010025110.1, read on the forward strand.
GTCCCCCCCTTGATTCTGATTTGGTCAATAGTTTTTCTCCATTTGGTTTTAAATGTCTCTGCGCCCCTCATTCTGATTGGCTGAGCATAGCCAAGCCCCCGCTAGCTCAAGACCATCAGCTCTATTTCTGCATTCTTACAACTGTATTTTGAACTGTCCCGTCCTTTGATTCTGATTGGTCAATAGTTCTTCCATAGGTTTTAATGGTTCACTGTCGATCATTCTGATGGCTGGTTCTATGCGACCAATGAAAGAGTTTCTGATTTTGAATTACTGTATTTCCCGGCATTTCCCAATATCCTAATTCCTTGAATTAGGATATTGGAAAGTATTTATTTTTTACTGTATTTTTTTTATTTTTTAGGTTTCAGCTCTTTTTCTGAGAATGTTGAACGCCTTTATAAAGGCATTTACGACCATAACTCTCGCACCGACATTCTGTAATGATTTCTCCGCTGTTCCAGACTGACCGCGCATCGGAACTGTATTTTTTCGGCGCAGTCCCCGCACGTCACCTAAGTCCCCGCACCAGCGCCCAATTGTCCCCGCACTGTGGCCTACATAAAAACAACTGGTGAGAGCGCAGGGAACTTCTACCCCGCATGTACCGAGTCGAGGCAAACCTCCTCTGGACGAGCGAATCTTCCGGCCAGGCGCCGACTGCGCCTCAGTCCCCGCAACATGTCGCCTAACACACATGCGAGGCGCGGCGACCTTTCCACCCATGGATGACCGCAACTACCTCCGCGGCGAATCTCAGGTGAGCGCCGCACAGCGCCTCAGTCCCGCACTGCGCCTAACACACTGGCGAGGTGCGGCGACTTTACATAGGATGTATGAGCGCGCCCCGGCCCCGACATAAATCAGGCGCACGATTTCGCCGGAAAACTAGCGGAAAAGCGCGTCCCGACCCGGCGAGCTTCATTCATGTCGCCCTTTATGTTTATTATGAAATTTCAACTAAATCCAAATATCCCGAACTTTTTAGGAGTAGTGTATATGCATAGACAGCAGCATGTCAGTCACTGCCCTGATGAGTAATGGGAGACACAGGGAGATTCATAACTGGGATTCTTCTGTATTTTTTTAAGAGTTCCAAAAAGCCAAAATGCACCGAAAAAATGTTGCGGTTTTGGCTGCTAGGGGTATGGATCTGTAGCTGTAATCTGCTGTCCTTACATAGAGGCATATCAAGAAAATAGATCTGCTAGAAAGTTATCTAAACACCAAAGTATATAAAAAAGGAAAAACAACAACAACAACAGTAAAATATGTTAATCTTTGTAGGGTTTGTTATGTGGACTTAGCATCATTATCTCCATACAGATTTGTATTTTTTTTTCTCCAAAATCAAATATAGGTTAAAACGAGATATTCATGGTCACTGTACATTTTAGGATAAAGAATAACTAAAGAGAGACGCACAACAGGAAAAGACAAATGATCTCCTTGTACATGACTCTAAAGTAAACACATCAAGAAGAGTTTATGGGGTTCGGAGAAGATGACCCAAGCTATTAGCAATTAATATGATCGTTCGCGGCATACAAACTTGAACATTATTATTTCCCATTCCCCTTTACGGTTTCCTTCTTGCGTGGTCCATTACTCTACTATTCCGCTAGACTAAAAATAACCGCTGGCATCGATGTGATGTGTCACTAAGTGGAATGTGGCTTTTCTTTTTGCTCCTGAGTTGTTAAAAAAAATGCACATCTCTGAACTCTTCTCGAGATCTGTAAGCAGCAGAGGCCAGGCGAGCTTTATCACTAATTTGCGACTACAGAAAAGATAACGAAAAAAATACATTTTGGACTCAAATTATAATAGAGTCAAAATAATAATAAAAATTATCTTTTTTTTATTTTGTCACTTTGTGAAGGGAAGAAAATAGGTTTTAAAGATATTTTGGAAATATTTGTTAGGCCGTAATCAAACTGCCCGGCTCACTATTTTTTCACGGGCTTGATTGCATTTTTACATGACATAATTCAAGGCTTCATTCAGATGGCATCTGATGCGAGCTGCGTCCCCACGGCATTGGACAAATACTGGTCGGTTTATGTGCCATCCCCAAGGCCGCGGGGGGGGGGGGGGAGGGTGAGCCAATTTTCGCCGCCGATGACGGAGAAAAGCCCTCCCCCCTTCACATTGGCTTGCACAGATTCCGTCCGAAAAGCGGACGGAAGATTGTGCAAGCACAATGATTTGCAGGCGGCCCGCAGGCGGAAAACCCGTGCAGTGGGGACTGCTGCACGAGCTTTCCATAGAGCACCATTGTGCTCATTTTCGGACGTCTTTTCAGCGGTCTGCAAACCGCAAACTGCTGAAAACACCGACCGAACAAGACCCGTCGCCGATGGGGACATCCTATAGAGTAAGTACCTATTCTTACCATGTCACTCACTAGTAAAGATGCTTCTTGGGTGTCGGCCAGCTGGCTACCATGGGAGAGCAATATTAACCCACACAGACAGTGAATCCAAATGGCTCTGAGAGAACCCCCTCACAACATCTTTATGTTATACTGAGGGTGTTACATGAAATCATATGATTAATGACAAAATTACATTAACCTACAATAGTTCAAAAGCTTATCTTGCAATTTAAATAAAGGCGTTGTGTATCAGAATATCTTAATTTTTACAATTACTTTCTGTCACATCACGTGCCATGGTCTTTGCCCCAGTCCGCAGACATCCCCGTGCTACTATCCCGCAGTCCGGACTCTTCACTCACCTCTCCATTATTTATTATTATTATTATTATTATTTATTTTAAAGCGCCATTGATTCCAGGGCGCTGTACATTCGAGGGGGTTACATACATTACATAAGTCAAACGAGTACAGTGATAATTAATGAATGACAATTGGCACGACAGAGGGAGAGAGGACCCTACCCGCGAGGGCTTACAATCTACAAGGAGGGGGAAAAAGACAGAAGGTGAGGGGCAGACATGTATGTGGACGGTGTAGTGACAGCAGGGTTATTGTAGGTTATAGGCAAGCCTGAAGAATGGGTTTTCAGGTTGCTTTTGAAGCTGGTGAAAGTGGAGGAGAGTCTGATGTGTTGGGGCAGTGAGTTCCAGAGTGTGGGTGAAGCACGGGAGAAGTCTTGGAGACGGTTGTGTGAGGAGCTGATAAGGGGAGAGCAGAGGAGAAGGTCCTGTGAGGAGCGGAGATTGCGTGAGGGGAGATATTTGGAAATTAGGGCAGAGATGTATGGAGGGGAGAGGTTATGGGAGCATTTGTAGGTCATAGTTAGCAACTTGAAATTGATTCGCTGGGCAACGGGAAGCCAGTGAAGAGATTGACAGAGGGGAGAGGCAGAGGAGTAGCGGGGAGAAAGGTGGATAAGACGGGCGGCAGAGTTGAGAATTGTTTGAAGGGGGGCAAGAGTGCTAGATGGGAGGCCACAGAGAAGGATGTTGCAGTAGTCTAGGCGGGAGATGACAAGGGCATGGACCAGCATTTTTGTAGTGTCATAGTTGAGGAATGAGCGGATGCGAGAGATGTTTTTCAGGTGGAGGCGGCAGGCAGAGGTGAGGGTTTGGATGTGTGGTTTGAGAGATAGAGTGGAGTCGAGGATTACCCCAAGGAGCGGACTTGCGGAACAGGTGAGAGTGTAGAGCCGTTGACTGAGATAGAGAGATCAAGGGGCAAGGGTAGGTTGGATGGTGGAAAGATGATTAGTTCTGTTTTCTACACATTTTGTTTTAGGATTCGTGAGGATAATAAGGAGGAAATGGCAGACAGACAGTCAGGGATCGGGAGAGTAGAGAGGTGACATTGGGCCTGAGATTGTAGAGTTGGGTATCGTCAGCATACAGGTGATAATGAAAGCGTGTGAGGCTATGAGCTGACCCAGGCCAAGAGTGTAAAGAGAGAAGAGTAGAGGACCAGGACTGACCCTGAGGGACACCGAAGAGAGAGGCGGGGGGAGGGAGGGTGGTGCGAGAATGAGAGACGCTGAAAGTCCGATCAGTGAGGTACGAGGTCGGTGACTGCTCCTGTCCCCTACTCTCTTCCAGTCTCACAGCTCTACATAGCACATGCTCGTGTCCTCCCCCTAGGATGCACGTGCTGGTCCCCTCTGGTTTGAAGTGCCAGCACCCACCACCCAACTTTTCCAGGAACCAATGGCACTCCAACTGGGCTTTTATCAGGACACCTCCCAGCTTCCTCTCGCCCAGTTATTGGTGTGTTTCTGGGTATTTTCCGCCATTCCAGTCCATTTGCGTATTATCTGGTTTGACCCTCGGCTTAGTTTTCCAGACATTTCTCTGCCCGCCACCTGCCCTGATCTCGTGCTTGACTTCTGACTCCGCTAGAATGCCTTCCACCCTCTGTGTCTACCTATACCTTGACTGTATCTCCCTGACCCTTATTATCTTGTTTGCACCTTCGCTGTCACCACAAGCGACCTTGTCAGGGTTAGCGACCTGGGAGTCTATTCTGCCTTGCGGCATGCTCTGGTGAAAGCTGGTATCTCCTTACATCCAACTCCCTGGTGTGGTTATCATTAACTCTCTCTCAGTCGACCCTGCGACTCCACCCAGCCAGCCCCGGACAAAGAATCCATCTATGGTGACCATATAGAGGACCTACGGACAAGGGTCTACTTCATGACACTGTCCATGTAAGGGTGGAATAAGGGATCTTTTTAGACATTCAGAAGATAATTTTCCAGAATTTTTTTGGAACATCTTCACCACCATGGATGGTCTCTCCCAATCTGTGACCGGTTTGGTTTCCCATCTTTTATTTTAATTTAGTTAAAGTCTCTGATGAACTTATGCAACGATGAGACCTAACCAGGGCAACTAGCCGCAGTCAGGTTCAATAAAAAGAGGCACGTCCTTCAGTCTACTGTTCGGGGACTTCTTCACAGTGTCGTCTGTAGAAACTTTTCAGATGATTTCAAGTCAATAAAATCATCCAAAGCCAGAAAAAAAAAAAACAAGTAACTAAGAGACATTGCCCAAGTGGTTTCATGTATATGTATTTTTCCTCACATCTCTGAGGAAGCCTCGTGAGATTCCTCTATGTACCGATGCTGTATAAAGTGACTTTCTCCTTTTCATCTCCTAAGAAACATCTGGAACCAGAGAAACAAACTATGGTCTGTAATGACTGTTTCCCTGGTTACAGAGGTTGTTGTAGGATATTGTTCAGAATCCTTCAGCCAAATGTTCTCGATAGGCGCTTCATCATCATCATAGTCATCATCATAATCATCGTCATCATCATCATCAATCTTCCCATTGATGTTTTTGGATGAAATTATAATTTTAAAGCCTATGGTCCAGTTCGAAACAGATCTAAACAGTGGCAGTGAACTACAGCGCAGATTTTCCAAACCACGGATTTCAAATCAGTGGTGCGGGACAAAAAAAAAGAATGTACATGTCTATTCTTTTGGGTGGCTCCTCGTCAGGATCAGAGGCGAGTATTGTCTCTATGAAGTATAGAAGGGGGAAATGATTTCTCCTTGGGGAGAGCCAGCAATAAATTGGTCGGTGTGAGGATTTACGCGGCTTTCAGACCTCACTGACTGTTTTGCATAAAGCAAAGGCTTATGGGAAAAGAGCTGAGGAGCTCCACAGCGCACTCTATTGGATGTAGTTTTCCTCAATTCACATATAGCCCGCAGGAGCCTAGCAATGTGAGAGGGATTTAGCCAAACCAGTTAAGTTCATCAACAGACAGCTGTGTCGGGGTATTTGCCCCTTGTCAGTGCAATGAAGTATAAAAAGATTACTTATGGGATGTTTCTAATTGCAAAAACTCCAACATGTTAACTTACTGTTAGAGGGACATTGGTGATGGAGGGATTTTAACAGCAGGGCAGAAGGCTACAGAGCTCTAAAGGGTTAAGGTTTGTCAGTAAGAAACACAAAAAAGCTCCTGTGCTGCTGATAAGACACAGCAGAGAAAGAGAGAGGTGTCACCATCCTGACCAGAGAAAGATGGTCGTTAACCTAGGGAAGCTTGTGTACACAAGCAGGAGATACAAACTGCTCTAACTCTGAAAGGAAAATCAGAACAGCAATGTATTTGGTAATAATATTTATTTACTTTTGTCTACATGATTATAGGTAATTATTGTGATGAGAATACCCCTTTAAATTGCAATGGATAAGTGGTTATGGTGACTTCTTATATTCCCTACACAGTAAAATTACCCCCATTATTTTCAGTGGGCCTGTAACAGCACCGCTTGCATTGCTTTCACGTAGGAAGGTTGGCAAAAAGGTCACCTCCTTTTTCCTGACCTTTATTGAAGTTTGTTTTGTGTATTAATCTTGCGACGAGCAAAAATTGGCAAACAATAGCAATTTTTTTTACACTTTGCAGGTGCATTGTGTTGAACACATCGCATCACCCAATACAAGCCTATGGGATGTGAGATCTCTTGACTATAGGAAAGGTCACAGACAAAGAAAGCTTCACCCAAAAATATACATTTTCAGTCAGTAACACATAGAGCTTTGAAGGTTCTCCTTGTGCCGAGTTCGTGACAGAGGAACACCTGTACACGGCTGGTCGTCCACGTCTTAAATTCATTAAGTGCTCATTTCATTCATCATGTACGTTCATGCTGGCACCAGATGAGTGAACACAGATGGTCCAAATGATTATTTGTCATTTCTGACCTGTGGCATGTTTTTATAGGTCAAATTAATAGTGTGTGAATTCCCTTCCCCTCTGCCAAATATCCAACCCACCATGGATGAAGTGCAGGGCTACATAGAGAGCAGCGGTATGCTCAGCTGCCGAGGAGACATAAGGGATTGTTAGGAATTGAGCAACAGCCAGGATTTTCAGCGCTGCATATACCCTGGAGCACGAGGAGTCATTATTATGCTGAAAATATAACGGAATGGAAAATACCAAGCAACTGGTTGAAAAGGTGCGGACATCGATAGGGTCAGAATAGATGGTCTGTGCATCAAAAACAGTGCAAATCCATACAGGCAATGTGTCTGCAAAATTGGGATAACAATATTCTTCCACTCCAGTAAGCAAATGTCTTCCCATTTAAATCTAATATGTGTTGTAGTAAATTTATTTTTTGCACCATCAAAAATCATTATTTTCTGGACAAAAATACAATTCTATGGGAACCAAGTGTTTCATTACTGGGTAGAAACATACGAAATACATTTTATTGCATGAAGTTAATTTTTTTAATTAAAAAATATTTCTCTATCTCATATCTATCTATCTTATAGCTATCTATCTATCTATCTATCTATCTATCTATCTATCTATCTATATATCTATCTATATCTATCTATCTATATATCTGTCTGTTTAACATCTATCTATCTATCTATCCCATTTCCATCTATCTATCTATCTATCTATCTATCTATCTATCTATCTATCTATCTATCTATCTATCTATCTATATCATATCTATTTCATATCTATAATCTATCTATCTATCTATCTATCTATCTATCTATCTATCCATATCTATCTATCTATCTATCTATCATCTATCTATCTTATCTATCTATAATCTATCTATCTATCTATCTATCTATCTATCCCATTTCTATCTATCTATCTATCTATCTATCTATCTATCTATCTATCTATCCCCTCTCTCTCTATTATTTTTCATCTAAGTATCTTTCACATTGTCCATCTATTTATCTATGTAAAAAGTAATTACAGTGCCCACAGAATGTCATATAGTATCCGGATAAACAGTGTTCTACGTTGCACAGACAGCACCACACAAACCCCGGATACAAAATATCACCTAATACCCAGAAGAATGCTACATAAAAGGCACAGATTTATAATGCCATTCAGCGTCCATATATACAGTGCATACAGAACATATATACAATGCCATACAGTATTCATATAAAAATGTTGTATAGTTTTCATATATACAATGCCATACAGTGATCATATAAACAATGCCATATAGTTTTCATATGTACAATGCCATACAGTTTTCATATATACAGTGCCCATATATACAATGCCATAGAGTGATCATACATACAATGCATACGGTGCCCATATATACAATGCAATACAGTATTCGTATAAAAATGCCATATAGTTTTCATATATACAATGTCATACAGTGATCGTATATATAGTGCCATATAGTGCCCATATGTACAATGCCATACAGTTTTCATAAATACAATGCTAAACAGTTTTCATATATAGAGTGCCATACAGTGCCCATATATACAGTGCCACACAGTTTTCATATATACTGTACATTACAGTGCTCATATATGCAATGCCATAGAGTGACCATAAATACAATGCGATAAGATGCCCATATAAAAATACCACACAGTACCTATATATACAGCATTATGGGCCCTGGGCATAGAAGTGCAATAGGCCCTGCCCAAATATATGATGTCACACTTGGCCATGAATCTAGACAACCCCAAGCACACCCATATTACCATGCCACCTATGTCTGGACACCGGCAGCCTGCAGCCTACAAGACTATGTGTCAAGGCAAGGAGCCTATGCCTCCCTTTTCCACCATGGTTTTTAACTGTCCTAAGAACACACAAACATTTAAATAAGCAAATCCCTCCCTGGATTCCTGAGACATACATAAACCACTTGGAGCCCCTATACTTCAAGGGCCCCCGGGCAACTGCCTAGTGTGCCCAATGAAAAAGATGGCCCTGTGTTTATATATAGATATATATATATATATTATACTGTATATATACAATTAAAGTGAACAAACAAGAAGTATCCTCCGATGTCTCCTACGTAAGGTTAAAACATATCCATATATACAATGCCACACAATGCCATACAGTGCCCATTTAGTGTCATCACACATACATGATCTTACTGTGCCCCGAATACCCCCCCTCAGCCTGTGTTTGCCCCTTAGTTTGTCTAGCCTGTCCTCTGTGAAAAATAAGCACATACAGACAAGTGTGAATGTACGGTCAATGCTGTACATGACTAGACAGCAGATCAGGATCTTCCATACACTGTAAACTTTGGTTCCAAAAAATCCTGACATGTAACCTAGAATCTCCCCTACTGGGAGATGTGTTTAACCTTCAGTAGCAGGTGAGAATAGATAAGCTGCGACTGCACCCCCTCCTCTCTGCCTACAATGTACTGTTTTACAATAGTAGGATTCATAAGTGAGGAGGCTTTTCATCATTTACTAAGATCCTACACAAGATCTCACCTTGCCTGGGTCAGGACGCTCCCCTTACTTCTTATAGACCGCAGACCCACAGCAGTCCGTGGCCTACAAGGCTAGGCGCATGCTGTATGATGCTGTGACATCATCATGCGACCTATGCTGTGACACCCCCATAATGTATTGTAGGCCTGGATGCTCTCCTCCCTCAGCTTGCTCTCTGCTGTCCCAAGGATGTCTTAGGAGCTCTGGTGCCCCTCGGGCCGTAGATGCAACCCATGGACCGTATATTTGAGACCCTTTCCCTAAGGGAAACATTGAGGTTGCATGACTGTAGCAGTGACCTGCATATTTACTATGACCTCCGTGCACATAACTGTAATCTTCACGTGTAGGAATCTTTTTGTAAAGCATGGTAGAGTCAGTACTCTCTTGCACTGATGATGCTGTAGAGCAATGACAAGGAACTGAATTTCCACTGGTTCCTTGATTATATTACTCTCTTTTGTTTTGAACATATACTGTAATTATACCTCTTTATTGGAGAGTTGCTCCATCGGTTCTCGACCTTGCAGTGGGGGTAAGGCTTGCAAGCGATGGTAAACCCTTAAAGCTACGTGACCTGGAGTCTTGTACTCCCGAGGGGACCACTCATGGGCAACTGGTTTAAGAAAAGGCTACAGCCTAACAGCAATTCAACACCTAAGTCCTCATCGATAGTATAGGCGGAGGCTGAAATGTGTCGTCTGAATGACTGTTGGATGGAACAAGACAACAGACAGTGTTTTCCAGTTGTAGAGTACCCCCATTCCACTGGAACAGGGTCAATGCTTGTCCATGCCCTTGTGATCTCCCGCCTAGACTACTGTAACATCCTTCTCTGTGGCCTCCCATCCAGCACTCTTGCTCCCCTCCAATCAATCCTTAACTCTGCCGCCCGCCTGATTAAAACCCTCCCCCCCCCAATACCCCCCTCTCCTCTCCCCTTGCCGTTCCCTTCACGGGGCTTCCCATTGCCCAGCGAATCCATTTCAGTTACAAACCCAATGCCTAAAAAGGCTCTCCATAACCTCCCCCCTCCAAAACACCCTCTCCCTTTAAAACTCCAGATACCCCCCCCCTCCCAATCCCCCTTTCCTAAAAGGGAACCTTCTCCTTTGCTCTCCTCTTATAAGCCCCTCACACAAACCCGTCCCCGGGATTTCTCCTGTGCTTCCCCCTTTTTTCGGGAATTTCCTCCCCCAAACACTAAAGACTCTCCCCAATCTCACTATAGGGGATGGGGGGGAATTTGTTTTAACAAATGGGGAAATTCGTTTAAAATTTCGGGGAAAATTTCGGTTTAAAAGAAGTCGAATTTTGGGGGTTTACTTGGGGTAAACAAGTGTGTTTTTTGATTGAAAAAAGGGCTCGAGAAAATGGCGTTACATGGGGCAAAAGAACTCTGGGAGGAAAAGGGGAAATAGCCTGCATAAACATGTGCAGAGATGAAGCCAATCAAGGCCCGGGGGGATTCTGTGACGTCCCCGGGCACTAAAATAACCCCCCGGGCGCGACCTGGGAGCTCCCCACTCCTCTCACTGTACAAAAGGGGGAAAGGGTGCCTCCCGGGGGTTTGTATGTGTACTGAAAACCCCCAATTTTTATAAGAAGTTTTTTCTTTTTGGGGGGGTGTTAACTTGTCTCAAGACTGCTTCTCTTAATTTTTTCTATTTTTGATTTTGTGGGGTTTTGGGATTTAAAGTCCCCCGGTGTTAACTTTTCCATCGTTTCAAAAATTAATTACCCAAAGGGGGGGAATCAAAGCCATTTCCCGGGTTGTATTCATTTAAAGAAACAGCGTTTTTACAATACAAATACCATTTTCTTTTTGGCTGCCCCAATTTTTTTTTGGCGAAATTTACTTTCCAGGGGGTTAATTAAGCGTTTTCTCCCTTGGGGGTGAAAAAAAAAACCGTTTATTTCACCGCCAAAAAATAATTTTTCCTGTAGCATAATTCACAAGCGTAAGGTTAATTCCCAATTTTTTCCTCTTGTTGGGGGTAGCGTAAAATACCACCCCCTTGAACCCCGCTAAAAAAGTTATTTTGGGGTTGCTCAATTTTTTGCGAAATTTAATCCGGGGTTTTTAATTAAGCTTGTTCTGCTTTTGTTCTCAGTAAAAGAAACTTTGTTTTTCCCCCGCCACAGAAGAAATCCTGTAGCAAAATTCATATCCGAAGGTTAATTAAGCCTGTTTGTGTTTTAATTCAGTAAAATACACAGATTTTTTAAAACGGCAATTACAAGTTTTTTTTCCTCCCCATTTGTGGGAGCAAAAATTTTATCCAAGGGTTACCCAGGTTTTTAGTTGGGTTCATTTGGAGAAATTTAAATTTTTTTTATCATATACAATATCTTCATAAAAAACAGTTTTTCCTGTAAAATTTTAGAAAAAAACAGTATGCCAACGAGAGGGGGAGGCTTTTCCCCCTGCGGGGGCAAGGCAAAAAAACATTCCGGGAGCGGGCCCAGGTCGCAGCACAGAAAAAGGGGACGTCGAAAGCAGGGGTAAATGGGTTTGGGGCCACAATTTGGCCGGGGTCACCCTAGGGGGCCCGTGTGTTGCCAGAAAACCCGGGGGTTCTTGTTTGGGGTTGGACTAGGTCACCCCCTTTTCCCCCGATAAAATTTTCCTGAAAACCCCCCAGCCAAGGGGGTGGGGGGGGGGGGGGAAGGGGGTCAGACAAAACCCTTATTTGGCTTTGGCCCGGGAGGGGGTTTCAGGGGCCCTCACCTGTCCTAAACCCCCCTGTCCCACCCGGGTTCCCTCAGCAAGAGATCTACTTTGGGGTCTGGGCTCAGCGCCACTATATAGCGAGGATGAAAAAATTTTTGAGGGGGGAAGTCAGCGGGCTATTTGGGCCCAGCAAAAAAAGGGGGCCAATACCCCCGGGCCTTGCAGTAGGCGGAAAAGTATAGATGTGGAGAGTGGCAGGGGAAAGGTCATGTTGTGGGGGTTTAGCTCTGCAAAAAAAAAAGGGACCGGGGGATGGGGGACAGGTAAAGATGAAAAAAAAAATAGATGTTGTTGAGCCGACCGCACTTGGGACCCGGGTGAGGCAAGGGCTTCTTCATCGCGGAGGAAGGGGGGCCCGTCACCCTTGGGCTTCGGGGCAGCGGCGCAGGCCAGCAAGGGGGTTGTGGGGTCCGTGGTCAGCAGGATAGCAGAAGTGTGAGGTTGGGAGCCAAGGGGGCCAGGGGTTTAAAAAAACCCCCGCTTCGCAGGCCCAAGAAAGTAGCGGCAAAAGGGGCTCAGCGAGGCAGCGGGGGCCGAAAGTCACTCATCCCGGGGACCCTTGGGGTTTTAAAAACCCGAAAACTCGGGCGTTTGGGCGGGTTCCCTTTGCAAAGGGCACCGGGGGAGCCAAAATTTTGGGTATTTTGTAAAAATTGTAGGCAAAAGTAAAAGCTTGGCCCAGGGAGCTAACTTTGGCCCCAAACGGCCCTCCCTTCAACCATGCGGGCCGTCCCATCCGGGGGCCCTTTGGGAGAACGTGGCTCGATGTGGTGGTCCATCCTGCCCGCACCCCAGCCCAGCAGCGCCCGGGGCACCCCATGCCTTTGCAACCCAAGCCCAAGGCTCCACCACCTCTGCAGAAAGATTTTTCTTTTTGAATTTATTTCCCGGCCAAATCTCCTGTTTCCCCCCAAACTATGGCGCCAGCAGTCGTTCAGCGGGGTTTGCAAAAGACAACAGTAGGGCGTCCAACCACCCTTTAAGGGTGCAGAAGCTGACCTTTGCCCCCTTTGTCCAATTTTGTTGGGGCGCAGTCCCTCCCTTTCCAAATGGTGGACCCCCTGCCCCCGTTCGGGAAAACCCAAATTGGCTTGTCCCGGGGCCGAGATGGAGATTTCCAAGCCAAATTTTATTTTCCAAAGGGGGGCCCGGGTACCACACTTAATAAATTTGTAAACCCAAAAAGGGGGGGGCCAGTCCTTAGCTTAACGGTTTTGGGGTTCCCCAAAGGTGCACGGTGCGGGGAAAAGTTGGAGCTTTAACTTGGTAGGGGGCCAGTTACATGCCCTTTCGGCCCACTGGGTGAATGGCTTCCGGCCTGGCACACCAACAACTTGGACAGGAGACCCCGCTTTTTCCTCCACGTTGTCAAACTGCGGCCCCGGGCCCCCAATGTCCGCCTCCTCCTCCCCCCCCACCCCCAATCTCGCCCCCACAATACTGCCCCTTCATCCCACTTGTGTAGGGCACAGGGGTTTGGTAAAGCAGTTCTACCCCTGGTTTTGCCTCGGCGAACAAAAGTCACACAGGGGAGGAACTGCCCGGGGCATGCAGCAAGAAACGATGTGGGGCCCTTTCTCCCCCCAAAACTGCAAATTGGGAAACCATGGTGAGGACAATGGGGGAACAGGGTGCCCCGGGCCCTGAACCGAAAGGGATGGCCCCATGCGCCCTGCAGGGGCGCAGTGTTAAAATCTGGTTGTAAAAAGGGTTTCCCTTTTGGTCTTCCCCAAATCTTCAGAAGATTCTGAAAAGGGCCCGGGAAAAATTGTGCAGGCCTTAATCCCTTTCGTACAAACCCAAAAACACCCCCTCAAAATTTTTGGAAAGCGGGCAAAACGGCCCCCCCCCCCCCAAAACACACCTGAATCAAATTTTTCCCACCCTTTGGGAATTAACCTGCACATTTTGGGAAACCCGCCCTGTTTTGAACGGGAAAAGGGGGCCCCTTTTAACGTTTTTTTGGGTTTGACCCAGGGGGCCCAGGGGGGGTTACTCCCCTGTGTAACTTTGATGTCACCTAGTGGCAGCCGTTTGTTAGGCCTTTTGAGGGGGCCCAAAGTTATTTGTCAGTCCCCCGGGAAATAGGGGAAATGAATAACGTCTTTCCCAAAGGGCTTCATGTCCCGGAACAGATGCTGAAAAAAACTGGGGGCGGGGGGGCTGGAGACGTGGCGACTACATCTCCCCCGGCCCAATTTAGTCCCGGGGGGGACTGAACTGGAGGAGGGGGAGGGCCCTTGGAGGGAGAAGCCTTGTCTGGGGAAAGCAGGATTTTCCCACCCAGGTGACAAGAGGGGGAGGGGGCAGGGGCAGTGGAGGAGGTAATGGGGAAAGAGGGAAAATGAAAGGGAGGGGCCCGGGAAGAAAGTTGGGGAGTAAAAACATGGGGGATGGAGGCAGGACCCCTTGGGGTCACTTGTGCCCAAAGGCCCCCTGCATGCTGATTTGCCTTTGGTATTTAACAGCCCAAAGTCCCATCCGGCAGAGGGATGAAAAAAAAATTCTTTGGTTTTCCACCCTATTGGAAACCCCCGCTTTCCCCCGGGCCCAAAAAGGGGGCCCCTTTTTTACAGTATTGAAGGGAGGACAAAATCAAATAATATAGGGGAAAACCTCCCTAGTCAAAATTTGGGCCCCTGCCCCATGTGCGGCATCGTCCCCCCTAGGGTAGGTCTGACCGGGGGGGGTTCCTCAGGCCCCACGTACCCACTTCCGCGGCCCGCTGGGGAATGGGGGGGGGGGGGTCGGAGCAGTACCAGCTCCATCACGCAACCTTTAAATCTGGAGTCAATGTTGGCACCCTTTTTTCCCCCCCTAGTGGGAGGGCATTGGCCCCAAACAGGGAGGGAAGGAACCCGGCAGACCCTGAACCAACAGGTGGGGGCCCACTTGGGCGCACTCTTTCCCCCCCCCAGTTGAAGATCCCCTGGGGCCCAAATGGGGACCAAACGGGTGGTTTGCCGCAACCTTGCCCCGGGGTTTCAGTGGAGAAGCTGGGCCCGCCCAAGGGCCCTAGTTTTGGGGATCAAGGGGTGTTCAGTGGGCGGGGGGGGCCCTCGTTACCCCCCAAAGGGGAACCCGCTTGTCCCCGAGAATTTTGGAACGACGAAATTTTTCAAGATGGGAAACAGGCGGGATCGGCCCGGATTTCCCCTACCCCCAAGCCCCTTTTTCGTCAAAACTACATCAGCCATGACGCCCCACCCAAAAATGTGAGAAATGAGTCTGGGTTCAAACTACCCCGCCCCCGCCCCTATTTGAAACGCCACCCCCCCCTTTAATTTGGGGGCCCCCCAAAAAAACTGCTGACTTTCTCCCCTCTGCCACCAACCATTCCCTTTAAACCAGGGGGCTGGATTGCCACCCCCCCCAAACTCTGGGCATTGTGCTTCTTCTGACCTCAAAAGGCCCGTGTGTAGTTTTCTGGGCCCGGGACCTTTTACTTTTTGTCATTGGCCCCTCCCTGGGACCTCATTTTTTTTTTGCTTTCCCGGCCCCATCCCCCTCCCCCCCATCTTTTGTCATTGTTTCCCCTCTGTGGTACTCCAGTTTTTTTCCCCCTCCCAGAATGTCATTGTGCCACCCCGGACCTGCCTTTATGCTGCTGCCGCCTCCCCCTCCAAATCCTGTCATTGTGCCCCTGGGGTGGCCTATAAATGTTTTGCCACCCCCAGAATGTCAGTGTGCCACCGTCTTTACCCCCCATGCCCGCTGGGTGCCGTGGGCCCAACACTGTTTTCATTTGGGGCCACTGTCCCGACCCATGCTGCTGCTGTGGGGTTGGGGTTTTCCGTGAACCCACACACCTGTTATTGTGCCCACTGCCGAAAACCCCCATGGGTGCTGCCACGGTCACCCTTTACTTTTCTGTCATTTTTGCCACTTGTGGTTTTACTCCAGGGTTTTTTTCCCCCTCCAAATGTCATTGTGCCACTTTGACCCCCATGCTGCTGCCACCCTTCCCCCTCCACTCTCTGTCCCTTGTGCCACTCTGTGGCCTACTTTTTGTTTTGCCAACCCCCAGAAAAGTCATTATGCCAACCCGTTTTTGAAAACCATATGCTGGGTGCTGTGGGCTGCCTTGGGCCTTCCCCTCCCGTTTTTTGATTGTGGGTTGTTTTTTTGTTTTTTTTTTGACCCCCACCCCCCCCGGTTTTTTGGGTTTTTTTTTCCACCCCTCCCCCAAATTTTTTTTTTTTTTTTTTTTTTGTTTTTTTTTTTTTTGACAGGCCCCCCTCCCAAACTTTTGGCCCCCACCCCACCCCCCCCCTCCTTCTTTTTTGGCCCGCCGTGTCCCTAAAACCAACCAACTGTGGGGCATTGTTGGCCACTGGGCTTTTAACCCCCCCTGCTGTGCTGTGGCGGTGCCGTGGGCCTAACATGTGTAAATTGGGGCCCTCTGTGGGCCCCCTCCGTTTTTTTCCACCTCCGAAATTTTCATTTGGGGCCCCTTCGGGCCCCTTTCTGCCGGGGCTAGCGCCGTAACCCCCACACTCTGTCACTAATGTTGCCCCCCTGAAACCCCCACTTTTTTTTTCAACTTTCGTGGCCCCGGCTTTATCAGCCACCCCCAATCAGTTTTTTTTGGTTTAGTTTTTTCCCCCCTTAAGTGCCCCGGGAATTTTTTTGTGAAAGGGTTCTAAAAAGCGGGGGGCAAATCAAATTGCGTTTTTCAACTAAAAAACAAATTTTATGAAGCCCCCAAAACCCAACTCCCCCTGCATTTTAAGCATGGCAAAAAGTTCTACAGCACCCTGGGAGGCCCCTGTGGGGCCCGGAAAAAAGCTGTTTTTTAAAGTTAATTTTGTCCCAAAGTAATTCGGAAACGAAGTTAAATTTTTTTTGGGAAAATTGGCCCAAGGGGGAAAAGAAACGAATTTTGGGAAAATTTCCCCCTTCTTTCTCACTAGCCCCAAAAACAAAAACCCAAAACC
This sequence comes from Phyllomedusa bahiana, assembly GCA_025379985.1. Taxonomy (NCBI): domain Eukaryota; kingdom Metazoa; phylum Chordata; class Amphibia; order Anura; family Hylidae; genus Phyllomedusa; species Phyllomedusa bahiana. The sequence goes on from JAODAL010025110.1 coordinate 52,223, forward strand.
CATCTCTTCAGGGAAACCCATAGCCTACAATAACCCCCCCACCAGTACACCACCCCCCAAAAAAAGGTTTTGCCCCTCACCCTTTTGTCTCTTTTCCCCCCTTTCCCTTTTAGATTGTAAGCCCTTTAACGGGTAGAGCCCCTTTTACCCTTATTGCTACCCCTTTTTTAAATTTTTTTAACCCATGTTATGTATTAACCCCCCTTTAAATGTACAGCCTCTGGGAAATAAGGGGGTTCTTTAAAAAAAATAAAAATTTAAAACCCGGCAAAAATCGTGTGGGTGCCCCTTTTGGGAATTTCCAGTTTCCCCCCGCAAGGGTTTTGTTTTACACAGTGTTCTTTGTACTTACTTTTTAGCAAAATGGCTTTCAAATAGCCCTTAAATAAGCGCCTAAAAAAGCCTGTCATGCTTAAACACAAGGCCCTTATGGAAAAAGGGGGGCTAAGAAGCCCCGAGCACCCTCTATTAAAAGTAACAAATCCCCAATTTGTTCTAACTCACTGAGTCTTTAGAAAGCCAAAGGGATATTAGCCAAGCCCGTATCACTCATCTGCATACAGGTGTTTCAGGGTTGTACCCCTCATCAATGCAGTGTAAAATCATGATAATTATTTTTCGAGTATTAAAATATAGTAGCAGAAATCTGCTTCGGGCAGTAAGTGTCGTTTCCTCGATGAAATTCCACGCTTACAAGGAGGAAGCAGGAAACAACCCATTCTCGGTGCGGACGTTCCTGTGAATGTCCCCTAGGGCCTTGTCCCCACGGCACGGTTTTTCAGCCAGTTTTCGGTTTTGAAAACCGGCTGAAAAAACTTTTACATGGACCTTAATGGAAAATCGTGCAGTGGTCCCTACTGCATGGATTTTCCGCCCGGCGGTTTTTCAGACCGGCAGCAGTCCAAAAAACATGGAACATGTTCATTCTTCCAACCGGTTTTCATACGGAAGATAAATATGTCTATGTGAAGGGGGAGGGCTTTTCTCTGGTAACCGTGGAGAAAAGCCGTCCCCCGGCACCATCTAACAGTTTTTACTCACAGGCCGCCATCAAGGTCCCCTCCCCCTAATTTTCCAACATGTAAGTAATCTTCATGGCTGTCATTTTCGTTTTGAGAGACCACCAATGACAAATGTAGAATTGCAATTTGTCCGCTGCCTATTACATGTATCTACTAACACTTGAGTTCTTTTCCCTTGTATTTGGTAAAATATTTGAACCACAGTCATGGATATGTCAAAGAAACCCAACATTCCATGGCCTTAAATGGGTTGTCTCACTACATTGATTCATCTTACCTCAGTCCTGTTTTCTTGGTTTCATTTTTAATTCAGGGGCGTGTTTACTGGCTTCCACTAGGCTGCAATAGAAGCCAGGTCTGTAGCTATAGCAGCCAGTGCTGGCAGCCTATCAGGAGAGATCAAACAGGTCTGTAGCTATAGCAACCAGTGCTGGCAGCCAATCAGGAGAGATCAAACAGGTCTGTAGCTATAGCAACCAGTGCTGGCAGCCAATCAGGAGAGATCAAACAGGTCTGTAGCTATAGCAACCAGTGCTGACAGCCTATCAGAAGAGATCACACAGGTCTGTAGCTATAGCGACCATATCTGGCAGCCTATCAGGAGAGATCACACAGGTCTGTAGCTATATCAACCAGTGCTGGCAGCCTAACAGGAGAGATCAAACAGGTCTGTTGCTATAGCAACCAGTGCTGGCAGTCAATCAGGAGAGATCGAACAGGTCTGTAGCTATAGTGACCTGAGGAGCTGATGCAGCCCATACAAGGGGATTCTCAGAAATAGGTAGGACACTGATAATGGAAATATTGCAAAGTGACTTGTTTGTGCAAGATTATTAACATAAAAAGCAGCAATCCTTGCAGTGAGACCAACCCCTTTAATGGAACACATAAGATACAAAATACATAAAGAAAGAATAGTCATCACCTGTTTGATTAATATGTAGACACGCGCGGACACAGAAGGGAGCAGCTTCTTATAGTCATAGAAAGTAAATGTGAAAAAAATCCAGCGTATTCTTCCTAAAACATAAAAAACTCTCAAAGATTTATATAGAAGACTATTTAAAAGTTCTAGACATCGCAAGAATGTAACAAAAGCGACGCGTTTTCGTAGAGATGGCCGAATTTCTCAAAAATTCGGTCGGTACTTCGCCGAATTTTCCGACAAAATTCGTTTCGGTCCGAATTAAAAAACCATCGGACGAATCACTTTAAAAAACAGCTATAGTCACAGCCCAGAGCCTCATGTGTCTGTAGAACGTTGTGCCATTGCATAAATATGCAGAGGGATCTTGGTTGGTCCTTCATACAATGTTGGTGTTTTAGTAATGACACGCAATGACTGCCCGCCGCTCTTAGAATCTCTATCACTATAAAATTGCCATGGGGCATTATTGGGGCAAAAACTGACCAAAAAAACTAAATGCATGAACGTAGCCGATAAAGTCATGGCAGCAAAAGCTGGAAAAAAACAAACTGAGAGCTCAGGTGGCAACATTAGTGACAGAGTGTGAGGTGACGGACGGCAGCCACAGCATCATGAGGTCAACAGTGGCACAATGACATTCTTGGCAGTGCAAAACAGTACCAGGCCGCAGAGTGGCACAATGACACAGTGTGGAGGTCACGGTGCAGCAGCATGAGTCCAGGCAGTTGTCACAATTGACAAATACTGGAGCTGTCAAAAAAGGATAGGCCAAAGAGTGGTACAATTACACAGTGTGGAGGGCACGTCAGGAGCAAAAGCAGCAGCATAATTTCAGACAGTGGCACAATGAAACAGTGTGGAGGGCCCGGCAGCAGCACATCAGCAGCATTGAGGTCATACGAGTGCACAAATGACAAAGTCTGGAGGTGGCAAAACAGGAGTAGGCACAGTGTGGAGGCATGGCAAGCAAGCCACGGCAGCAGCATGAGGTCAGGACAGTGCACAATGACACATTGTGGGAGGGCACGACAGGAGTCACAGCAGCAGCATATGTTCAGAGAGTGGCACAATGACAATCCTGCAGGTGGCAAAATAGTAATATGCCACAGAGCGGAACAAAGACTGAGAGCGGAGGTCCCACGGCGCAGCAGCATGGAGGACAGGCAGTGCCCAATGACAAGAGTGGAGGTGAAGACAGGAGCAGACAGCATGAGGTCAGAGAGTGCACAATGACATTCTGGAGGTGGCAAAACAGTAACCCGTAGGCCGCAGAGTGGCCACAATGACAAAGAGTGAGTCACGCAACAGCAACAGCAGCAGCAGCATGAGCACATAGAGTGCAACAATGACAGAGTGTTGAGGTGGGTGCAATACCAGTCCCTGGTAAAAAGACGGTTGGTAGGCAGATGGAGAAACTATCAGTAGATGTGTGTCATCAGGCTGGTGCGGCATCAGAATAGTGGCGAGGCAGTGTAGTTTGAACCCATACTGTACGCCTAAGGCATTGGTTTGGTTGGAAATCCAGGCCGATCCACGCCTGAATCATCTTGATCAAAGGTCATCCGTCAACATTTCCCTTGGACAAGCAGGGGTTCTCCATGGGGTAACGATGGCCCCCCCGCACTGAACACCCGCTCATTGAAGCCACACTACTGTGGCCGTTCAGGAAAGCTTCACCACTGCAAACCCGGCAAATTGCGGCCACACATCCAGTTTGGCTGCCCAGTAGTTCCAGCGGAATCTTCTAACTTGGTTGTGGCAGAGTGCTGACCAAGTAGGCCACAACCTGTTGGTTCAGGGAATGCTCCATGCCAGCTGCTGCTGCTGCGCTGGTGACTGCCCTCCTCACTAGCGTGTGAAGGAAGCTGCTCTTTAGTGTGCTCCAGACTTTAGGTTACTGCAGATGGAGCTGGTACTGCTCCGACCCCCCCCACCTTCCTCCAGCATCCGCGGCAGTAGTACTTGAGCTGCTGAGGAACCCCCCGGTCAGAACCTCAGAGATGGACGATCCGCACTTAGGCAGCGTGCCAACTGATTTACGAGGATTTCCCTATAGTATTGAGTTTGTCTTCCCTCACAATAGCTGGGAAAAAGCTCCCATTTTGAGACCGGATAGCGAGGTCCAATAGGGTGGAGAGCCAGAAGTCATCCCTCTGCCATGCTGACTCTTCGGCTGTCACTAGCCAGCAAATAAGCATGCTGCGGGACATCTGCAAACAAGTGACTCCGAGGTGGCTCCCTGCCCTCCATTTCCACTGTAAACTGCCCACGGTGCTTGGGGTCATCTGCCACATCTACCATCATCTCCATCCACCTCCTCCAGCGCTCCTGCTCCTTCCTCTATTGTCACCTGGGTAGAAATCCACTTCAATTCACCAGACAATGCTTCTGCTCCAATGTACCTCCTCTCCTCCATTTCAGTGCCCACCCGACACATGTGCCACGATGAAGAAGAATGTATGTCGCCACATCTCCAGTCCCCTGCCCAACAGATTGTTCAGCATCTAGTTTCCAGGCAGAAGGCATGGAATACGTTATTCATCCCGTAAGTCCTGCGACTGGACAAATAACGTGCCTCCTCGAATGGCCACAACAAACGGCAGGTGTCACCATGAATCTGCCACAAGGCTGACATCAAAAGTTACACAGTGGAGTACTTCTGTCTAGCCTGGATCATCAAAAAATCGTTAATGGCCTTTTTCTCTGTTCATACAGTCGGTCCAACATGAGCAGGCTGGAATTCCAGCTGGTGGAAACATCGCTAACAAGCGAGTTAGGGTGAGGCCGTTCTGCCGCTGCAACTAGAGGAGGGTGTTCCTGGCTTTGTACGAATGGATAAAGTGCATGCACAGTTTCCTGTTCATTTTGAGAATGTTACAGAAGATCGGTGGAAACTTCTGAACCATTTCACAACCAGTATTGAACACGTGCGCCAAGGCAGGGCGCATGGACCACCCTCCTCGGTGCATCGCTGAGAACCATGTTCCTCCATTGTCCCGTCACCATGGTTCCGATTTGCAGTTGGCGCGGAAGAAAGCCACCCATCGATTTCTTGCTGCATTGACGCGGAACAGTTCCTCCCCTGTGTGACTTCCGTTCGCCGAGGCAAGCTAGGTGTAGAACAGCGTGACACCGTCTGGTGGCCCTACACATGTGGTAAATGATGGAGCAGTACTTGTGGAGGCTGAGATGGTGGTGGTGGTGGAGGAGGAGGAGGCGGACCCTTGCGCAGGAGCAGCAGTTTGACAACGTGGAGGAGAAAGCGGCGTCTCCTGGTCCAAGTTGTAGTAGTGCCTGGGCAGGAAGCACAATTCACCCAGTGGGCCGTAAATGGGACATGTACTTGCCCCAGACCGTAAGTTTTTTTTTTTACCACAAGGCTCACAGACGTCCGCGCTGTCCGGTGTACCTTTGGAACAAACCGATAAGCTCAAGGATGACCCACTTTCTGTTCACATATTTTATGAAGTGCTGGGATACAGCCTATTTTGGAATAGAAATTACGGCTCGGAACTATCCATCTCGACTCTACACAATCCAATAGAACTCAGAATAGTGCAGAGTCCACCATTTGGAAAGGAGGGACTGCAGTACCAACAACTTGGACAGGAGAAACGGTCAGCTGCTGCACCTTAGGATGGTTGGACGCATACTGTTTTCTCTTTACAATCGCCTCTCTGAACGACTGCTGGCGCCATGAGTAGCGAGGAGCAGGAGCATCTGGACCGGGAGAGGATGTCAAAGAGAAACAGCTTCGGTGGTGGAGCCTTGACTGGCTGAAATGGCATGCGTGCCACTGGCCGCTGCTGCTGCTGCAGCGGCAGGATGGACCACCACATCTGAGCCACGTTTCTCCCAGGCCACCGGATGGTGACGCTGCATGTGTTGACGCAGGGCCGTTGTGCCAACGTTAGCTCCCTGCCACGCTTCACTTTCTGCCCACAGATTCTACATATACCCATATTCGGCTCCTCCGGTGTCTTAGCAAAGAACTGCCACACCGCCGAGTAGCTGATTTTACCGCCAACGCTCCGCACTGAGTGACTACTGCCGCCGCTGCCTCGCTGAGCCCCTGTGCCGCTACTGTCTTGGACCTGCGAAGCGGGTTTTCTACCCCGTGGCCGCTTGGCTCCCGACCTCACACTGCTGCTACCCTGCTGACTCACGGCCACACAACCCACTTTCTGGCTGCGCCGCTGCCTGACGCGCAAGCTGACGCCCTCTTCTCCTGACGATGATGAAGCCCTTGCTTCACCCGGCTCCCAAGTGCGGTCGGCTACATCATCATCTATTTGTGTTTCATCGTCACTACTGTCCCCATCACCGGTCTTGGTAAGCCGAGGCTGACCTCTCACCACATGACCTCCCATGCCACTCTCCACATCTATACTTTGCCGCCTACTGCAAGAAGCTGGGGATATTGGCCCCATTTCTTCGCTGCCAAGTAGCTGCTGACTGCCCTCCTCAAATTGTTCATCCTCGCTATATAGTGGCGCTGAGCCCAGACCACATAGTAGATCCCTGGCTGAGGGAACTGGATGGGACAGAGGCGGGCTGAGGACAGGTGAGGGCCGCTGACCCGCCCCCGGGCCATGCCAACTAAGTGTTGTGTCTGAGGTTCCCACCGACTCTTGGCTGGGGTTGTCAGATGTCATCTGGGAGGAAGAGGATGACCTAGTCAACCAATCAAGAACCCTTGGGTTGCTGAACAACACACGGCCGCTAGATCACCGAGTGACCCCTGCTGCGACGTCCCCTTGCTGTGCTGCGACCTGGGCCCGTTTCAGAAATGTTTGTGCCACTGCCACTCGCAGTTGCAGAGCCTGCCACCTCTCTGTCTGACATACTGTTTGTTTTTAAAATGTACAGACACAGTAGGATGAAGCTAACTGTATATGATAAATATACACCCTGTTTTTGACTCCAAATGAACCCAGTAACAAGCATTGGTAACCCTTGGATAAAAATTGCGCTCCACAAATGGCCAGGAAAATTTACTTGTATGTGTCTTTTACAAGCACTGTGTGTTTTACTAAATGTAAAAGCACAACAGGCTTTAATTTCCTTCGCTGTGAATTTTGCTACAAGAAAAAAGAAAAATT
>JAODAL010025111.1:0-59274 GCA_025379985.1 Phyllomedusa bahiana
TCCCCCAGGCTGTCCCCAAAAAACCAGATGATTGCAGCTTTCTTTAAAATCACTTCATGTTTATTTTCATGCAATTAAAACATCTTTATGCAGAGTATAGAGGTTGCAGGTATGATACCCATAGGGGAAACTTGTAGAAACTTTGGGCGACATGCCTGAAAAGAGGCAATGCCACACTAGTTTTAAGGCACATTAAATCAGTGAAAAGTGAATGAACAAACTTGTCAAAAATCTGCCGTGTGATCTTCCTTGCATTGTAAAATTGATGCGCCTATGTAGGCACATTGCATAATTTAGGTGTTTAGTGTATCATTACTATTTTATTTAATGCGCCTACTATAGGCGCATTCAAATGTGTCATGCCTGGCTTATAATGCGCTTAGTATTGGTATATTACAGTTCATTTATATAGAGAATAGGGCGTCAACAGTTTTCTCACCGCAAAATACACCAAAACATTGGCGAATTTGTAATGGGACATGTCGCCCTTTATTTCCTCGAGGCGTAGAGGATGGCCCCCTGTTGTCCATATTTCAGTCCTGCGTATAAATAGATCTTGAGTGAGATCTCTATACTGACCTTGAACTGAGACAAGAGACAAGATATTTCAGCCTGACACAACTGAACAAGACAATAGACTAAAAGAAAGAACAATCCAACACATCAGGACTACATGGGACCAATGCTACGATACTCTGCACTCAGACTGCCATTTTCAGCTGAGCTTTATAGAGACAAAAATAGCTAACAAGCTCAGGTGCACAGCCAAGTCATCCTGAGCAGCTGCCATGCAACCACTCCAAACAAACACAAACAACAGAAGACAAACCTAACACAGAAACTCTTGCTGAACTAATAAGAAATGACAGGAGAGTTCTTGCCATTTGTATCACATATTTCACAGCCTTCTGTTGTAGGTATCTGTCAAGGAATACCCTCAATAAATATCTTGAATAGCAGTTAAAACTTAGTGTGACCACAGCCTTGCCTGAATGTACCCTCATGAGTAAGGCTGTCTTTTTGAGCATCCCAAATCAGAAGCCCTAGTTATTTGGAGGATTAAGAACAATTGTTAACAAAACTGTACATTTTTAACATTTCAGGTAATTTTTCGACCACTAAATCAATTTAAAAGATTGGACACCGATTGCACATTTCAGCACAAATTGCGCAAAAATACTGTTTTAAAAAGTGGCGTGTTCTCATGGAAAAGGGTGTGGTTGGCTGTGCAACATCAAATTATTGCCATGAAGTAAGCCACCTAATAGGAGGTGTAAACTTAGACTAGACCATGTCTAACCATGCAGCAGATTTATCAATACTATGATATATGTGGCTCAAGTTTACACTGTCTAAGTATTAGACAGGATTGATAAATCTGCCCCTTTATGTCTTTTAGTTTGAGGCGGCCTAAATTTGTCTGTATTTTAGGGCGACCTGTATATATGGGGCTGTGCCAGAAGTCTGGCGTCTGTTTAACATGAGAACTGGCGCCCTGTTTGCTATATTTTTAATCAGGCGCACTCCAACACTAGGCGCATTACAAAGCGCCGGTGGCACTTTGTAATGTGCCTGAGATCGGGGGGCGTGCTGGAGGCATGTCGCACTACAACCATATGAAACTGCATATTTATGACTGTTTATTGGCAAATCCAGGCGCATTACTGCTGGAACAGATAGAGCACTTTAAAAGTGGTTTACCTGACCTAGATTTGTCATTTAGTAGCTAGAAAGCACTAAGGGGGACATGTATGAACGGGGCTACGGCAGAAGTCTGGCGTATTTTCAGCCCGATATCAGGCCCCATTTGCATTAGTTCAAAGCCTCCGGTACACATTATCAGGCGCATTAGAGAGCACAAGCAGCACTTTGTAATGCGCCTGATTTTGGGGGGGCGTGCCGGAGGTGGGGCGCACTAGAACTGTACGAAGTTATAGATTTATAGCTTTGCTATGGCAATTCTAGGCACATTACTGCTGGAACAGGTAAACCACTTTCAAAATGGTTTACCTGACCCAGAAATATTGTGTTAGCGCTAAAATGCGCCTGATTTATGACCTGCTTTAGAGCGGGTTCATAAATCAGGCGCACTCTATGCTATTATAATGCGCATGAAATTTGTCATGTAAATGCCAAATTTCATACATGCGGCCCCAAATCTATTACCCGCAGTAGAACAGGTTCATAGATTCAGGTGCATCATACGCTACTAATGTATGGAAAAAATTCCTGAGCGCCAAAAATCATACATGTCGCCCTTAATGTCCATATTATGGGCACAAGACCATAAGTCCCTGAAGTTCTACTGATCAATACATGGTAGATGTAAAAAAAAATGCTTCCATCTCAAATGCATTGTGCCAGCCATAATGTTTGGGTGAGGGCCTATTTGTGGCTTGGGCTAGGCTAGCTGGCTAGGGCATGCAATACTAATTGTTGGCATGTGAAGTCAGAAACATACTCATCCTGGAAAGAGAAGAAGAATTATTTATCTTTATTGTAATATACCAGACTGTTTTGAAGTGTTCTGGGCATCAAATCAAGTTTAAGAAGTCTTGGAACAGCCAGTCGAGCAGTGCAAGTGAATTATGAACGGGCATAGCCGATCCCATTTATGACTACTCACTGCTTAGTTGGAGCATCTGTCATCACAACACATTTGCTTAAATCATATAAAAAGTGAACTTGGCATTATAGTACAGTTATGTCATTGATGCTTCTTAATTACCTCTGTAGTTCTTAAAGGGGTTGTCTAATAAAAATATGAAGACAACCCCACATAATAGAAAATCGAATTTCTTTTTGTTTTTAGGGCCTCAGCAAAGCCGCAGTCAGCTAAATAAGTAAAATCACATGCTGACCATTCTGACCAATCTATATACTGGCAGTCCATCTAATAAATGAGCGACCAGATTCACTACAGCAAGAGCGCTTTATGTTACCATCTCCCTGCTATGCCTCAGAGGTGGAGTCTTAAGTAGAACCCGTTTAAGTGATTTCCAGTGACCTTAAATGTTGTTTGCTAAATGTTGTCTTCTTGACAACTGTCCCGGTCCAGTCCTCTTAAAAAACTAGATTAATGGCATAAAAGTCAATTAAATCCATTTAACTGCGCCCGCAAGATTTTGGCCCCTAGACAGAGATTCACATTTTTGTATCTGAAGTTGGAACAATTTACCTGATCCATGGAATCATACTGTGCCTTTAAGCCATTTAGGGCCAGACCATAAGTCCCTGAAGTTCTATGATCATTACATGGTAGATGTAAAAAAAATGCTTCCTTCTCTGCATGCGATTTTTGCCAGCCATAATGTTTGTTGAGGGCCTAGGCTTGGGCTACTAGCTGGCTAGGGCATGAAATACTAATTGTTGCATGAAGTCAGAAACATACTCATCCTGAAATAGAGATGAAGATGTTTTACTTTATTGTATTTACCGAGCTGTTTTGCATCTCTGCATGGTTGATCTGGAACGCCGTCAACACCACAGAGCTTAAGGGACGTCTAACATCAGCTCTGGGACCTAGCATCACACCATGTTAAATCTATTAAAAAGTGCCAGTTGCATTAGGATGACATTATGTCTTGTCCTAATTCTCTTGTTCTTAAAGTGTTGTCATAATTACAAGAACACATGTATAGCAATAATCGTAATTTCTATTTTTCGTTATTTAGCTCACAGTTAGTATAAAAATAAATTCACATCTACCTTCTGACCTCATAAAAAAGTACATGATCCATTAATACAATGAAAAAAGAAACAAATATAAGAAATGTATATATGTTATCAATTCCCTCACTAATGCGCAGCCAAATAAGTGAACCTCCTAGTGATTGTCCATTCGACCTATAGCTGTGAATAATTGTCTTTGAAATGTGTCAGTCTTAAAGGAAGAATGGCATCAAAAAGTAAAACCCAACAATGCAGCATTTTTGCTACCAAAATCGCAATTATTGTATTAAGTGTACTTAACCTATCCATGTCATGATTAATGTACAAAATTTGTTCCGAATAAAATCCTTGGATTCTTAAACAAATCAATGCAGTATCATTGAAAAATGTGAAAAATTAAATTTAAACAACATTTTGACAGAGCAGAGTACACAAATAGTAAACTGAAATATGTCAATGAACATTGAACATTTTAGGCATTCGCATTAAGGGGTTGAAGCTTAGTAAGAATTTTTTTTCCAAGAAAATTCATATCATTTTTAGTGACCAAGACACTGATCATAGACACCACAAAAATGGCTATAAAAATAACTTTTCAAATTCAAAACATTTGCATTTAAACAGATATTATTCCCTAGATAGTTTTTGCATTCATAGTCACTGTGTGATCATTTTAAATGCTTTTTATTTTTTTAGACATGGGGGCTTAGAATTAGATAATTTCCTTCAAAAATTTTGCATATCTTGTTTTAGGGACCAGTCCAGTTTGACAGATTTTCAGATTTTTTATCCCATTAAGTATTCACAGTACCCATGAAGTTCACGGATAGGAAAGTGTTTACCAGATTCAGTACAATCCAAGCAGTTGTCAGGCGTCGTCTTTTTATTTTATTTTTCGTGTTTGTGTTTACTTTTTTTTTTTTTTTACTTTTTCACACTTTTTTCACTTTCCCCATAAGGAAATTGTATTCAGTGATCCTTAGATCACTGATACAATAGAGAACAATACAGAGCAGAACTGCTCTATACTGGTCTCTATGACAACTGTCACTCACCATGCCCGACAGTGCCCATAATGCATTGCGGGGCATTGTGATGTCACAGACAGCCCGGGAAGTGTTTTGTTCACTTCTCGAGCTGTGTGGTAGGAGACCAGCAGTGGCTTCTCAACCACCGACTGTCCGAAAAACTTTGAGCATGCACAAGCTTCCTCCCGCTTTTCAGATATAAGGTGTAAAATTCAATGGTTATGGGGGATAGGCAAGTCCGGAAAAGTGTCCCACAAAACCTTTGAAAGATGATAAAATACCTTCCGGATTCTTAAACAGAATCCAACTGGCATTGTACATATACCATGGGGACATACCCTTAATGGAAACTTGTATGGAAGGAAAAAGTGTGGTAGAAAACAAGCAAGCACAAGAAACACGGATGACCAGAGCCTTGAAAGGATTGTCAATAAAAGACCATTGAAGATTTGGGAGATTCACAATGAGTGAACTGTGGCTGGAGTCAGTGCTTCCACCACACACAGACGTATCCAGGATATGCAGGACAACTGTCGCATTCCTTGCTTTAAGCCGCCCATGACCGAGAGACACTGTCAGAAGCGTCTTATCCGGGCTAAGGAGAAAAATTTTCATATATTCCAAAAAGTTTTTTCAAAAAATTCCTATGTCCCCTTTGACTGTTTTTTAGTGCTTGTAGAGTCCTGCTGTTATTGTGTTGTGTTTGCTTTGCTTTTGGCTGCCACACCAGCGTGCACCTATAGGCTCATTCTTCACAATGGATGTCCTGGCCATATTTTGTTTTAAAGAGAAAAAGGACTCAGGGCTCCAAAGTTTTCAGACAAAAGTAAAATTTTAATTTTTTTTGTAAATCAAGATCCCTGAGTCTGGAGGAAGAGTGAAGAAGCCACAATCCAAGCAGCTTCAGGTCCATTTCACAATCACTGATGGTTTGGGGAGTCTTGTTATCTGCTGGTGTTGGTTCATTGTGTAATATCTAGTCCAAGGTCAGCGCAGGCGTCTACCAGGAAATGTTAGAGCACTTCATGCTTCCCTCTGCTGATGAGCTTTATGGAGCTGCTGATTTCATTTTCCATCAGGCCCTGGCACTGCCCAGAGTGCCAAAAGGACCAGTACCTAGTTTACTAACCACGTATCACTGCGCTCGATTGGCCAGCTATCTCACCTGACCTAAACCCCATAAGAATCTATGATGAGAGACACCAGAGCCAACAATGCAGCTGAGCTGAGGGCGCTATCAAGGCAACCTGGACTCCCACAACACCTCAGCAGGCCGATCACCTCCATGCCTCGCTGCATTGAAGCAGTAATTCATGCAAAAGGAGCCCCAACAAAGTATCGAGCAAATGCTGTACAGACCTTTCAGTAGGCCAGCATATGTGCATTACATTATTCTTATTTTCTGATACACTGAATTTTGGGTTTTCATTAATGTAAGCCATAATCATCCACATTAGAGGAAATAACACAAAAAATATATCACTCGGTGTGTAATGAGCCCACACAATATATGGATTTCTCTATTTTACTAGAATCACGGACATAAATTAGCTTTTCAATGAGTTTCTAATTTTTTTGAGATGCACTAGTGTAGGTTTATATGATTTGAAGCAGGATTTCTGAGTAAAAAGCAAAATCCTGATAGGAATCCATAAGAGACAGTGGAAGTCCAATGTCTAATTCAGTGAGTGACAGCTTTTCTTGTATCATTGTGTGTACAGAGCAAACTGTCAATCACTGTATGTGTGGTATGTGTGGACAGGGGTAAGCAGTAGCTTCCTTTTCTTTTTTAGGATTTTCTCAACTTTTTAGGCTATGTTCACATGGCATAATTGCGGGGCGTAATTATGCCCCGCAATTACGCCGTGTGTTCTGGAGCTTGTGCAAGCTCCCGTGGGGCGCGGGAGGGGGGTGGCCCCATAGACATTCATTATTCGCGCCGTGTATTTGCCGCTAGTAATTGACATGTCATTTATCTCCCCCCGCGTCGTATTGTCCCAGCGGAGAGAGGAGACGTAATCCATAGCTCTCTATGAGAACTGTGGATTACCGCAATTATTTGGACGTATCTCGCCCCGGATTGAGCGCAGTACGGAGTGAAACACGGGGCGAGATATGTCCCAATTTAAGCCGTGTGAACAAAGCCTTAGTCAGGTATCCTGCTTCAACCTTTATATCACAGAGCTCAGCTTATTTCCATTTATCAAGTTTCTGGCAGCAGCTAACTCCCCTCTCACTCCCACTTGCAGCCTCAGCTGAACCAAGCATTCAAATGTCAGATGGGGGGACCTAGAGGAATAGCTGTGAGTTCGAAAAGTATGTTTTCTGAGAAACACTGTAGCTTTTCAAAGTAAAACTCATTTTACGTCAGTGAGGTAGCCTGTGGCTATTTCACGCTTCCTGTGGTTCGTGCAGCATGAAACAGCTGACAGATTCCCTTTAAAAATTCTATAAAAACATTCCTATGAACTAGAGCAGCGAAAAAACAACTATATATATATATATATATATATATATATATATATATATATATGTGTATATACACTCACCGGCCACTTTATTAGGTACACCATGCTAGTAACGCTTTGGACCCCCTTTTGCCTTCAGAACTGCCTCAATTCTTCGTGGCATAGATTCCACAAGGTGTTTGCAACGATGCTCAATGGTACCAAGGGGCCCAAAAAGTGCCAAGAAAATATTCCCCACACCATGACACCACCACTACCAGCCTGAACCGTTGATACAAGGCAGGATGGATCCATGCTTTCATGTTGTTGACGCCAAATCTGACCCTACCATCCGAATGTCGCAGCAGAAATCGAGACTCACAGACCAGGCAACTTTTTCCAATATTCTACTGTCCAATTTCGATGAGCTTGGGCAAATGGAGCCTCAGTTTCCTGTTCTTAGCTGAAAGGGAGTGGCCCCCGGGGTTTTGTGGTCTTCTGCTGCTGTAGCCCATTTTGCCCCAAAGTTCGCCGTACTGTGCGTTCAGAGATGCTCTTCTGCCTACCTTGGTTGTAACGGGTGGCTATTTGAGTCACTGTTGCCTTTCTGTCAGCTCGAACCAGTCTGCCCATTCTCCTTTGACCTCTGGCATCACAAGGCATTTACGCCCACCGGACGGCCGCTCACTGGTTTTTTTTCTTTTTCGGACCATTCTCTGTAAATCCTAGAAATGGTTGTGCGTGAAAAGCCCCGGAGATCAGCAGTTTCTGAAATACTCAGACCAGCCCTTCTGGCCCCCACAACCATGCCACGGTCAAAGGCCCTCAAATTTACCTTTCTTCCCCATACTGATGCTCGGTTTGAACTGCAGGAGATTGTCTTGACCATGTCTACATGCCTAAATGCACTGAGTTGCCGCCATGTGATTGGCTGATTAGAAATTAAGTGTTAACGAGCAGTTGGACAGGTGTACCTAATAAAGTGGCCAGTGAGTGTATATATATATAATATATATATATATATATAATATTATATATATATATATATACCCAAAATGCTGCATATTCGAGACACTATGGGCCCATAGATTTCTGCAATACCCTAAGGGTATGTTCACACAATGTACTGCGGCACGTACATTATGTGCCGCAATACATTGTGTGTTTTGGGAGCTGGCGCTAATACGCGCATACTCCCGCGGCGCGGGGGGGGGGCAGCCCGCCGGCCCTATTGACATTCATTACTCGCGGTGCGTATTCACCACAAATAATTGACATGTCACTTATCGATCGTATCGTACGAGCGGGGAGAGGAGGCGTCATCCACAGTTCTCTATGAGAACTATGGATTACTGTAATTTCGGTGCGCATCTCGTCCATATTAGAGCGCAAATACACGGCGAAATGCGTGCCGAAATTACACCGTGTGAACATAGCCTAAAAGGTTGTTATATTGGGTCAACACTTTCTCTGAGGATCAGCAATCAGTCAGCTAATGATTGCCATCAACTGAGAATCCTGGTTATCGACAGCAGGGAGAAGCTGTTGTCACTACATATTTCATCTGCAGTGACAATACGGGGAAAATGTGGTATTACATGGTAGCTAAGTAAATGAATGGGCAAACATGGAATACATGGCTGAGTTGTGTCTTCCAGAGGTGCTGTTTGCAGGGAATGGAGAACCTCGCTCTACCATGTTGCCTAAAGGGGACAAATGGGAAGGGGCTGTATTAATGGAACAATCCTTTTATGTTAAAGATATAGTCCTGTGTGCACATAGATGCAGAAATATTTGCCTGATCCAATTTCAATTCAGCAATCACAGCAATAAAATCTGTCTTCTGAAATTTACTGGAGTGGGTAGAAATTATTCTTAGTCATTGAACATAATCATATTTAATTAGTATTAGTAATAATTTAGGGGGACATGTATGAAAACTGTCTTGGTCTAAGACTTTTCTTATTGCCCATAGCAACCAATCAGAGCTTTCCTTTCATTTTTTCAGAGCACTTTATGAAATGAAAGGAGAGCTTTGATTGGTTGCTATGGGCAACAAAGATTTCTTAGACCTAGACAGTGTTCATACCTTAGGCCCTTAGTTTTTTACTTTGATTTTTAGCAATTTCCCATGATACAATGATTATTATTTTTATGTACCACATTTCTCAGATCATAAGACACCACTTTTCCCTCTGAAAACGAGGCTAAAACGTTAGTGCTTCTTAAAGGTAGTTAAAGTGGCACACCGTATTTGTAAGGCGCTCAGTGTGTAAGCATACAGAAGTTCTGTGTGCACAATCTGCAGCAAGATCCAGTTGTTATAGACATTCGGTTCCGATCCCTGCTATTGAACCCCCCTAGATGCCAAGGTCGATAGCAACTGCAGCATCTAAGGCCAGGTTCACACGGCTTAAAATGGGCCGTATTTCGGTCCGTAATTACGCGCCGAAGTGCGCCAATTACGGGCCGAAAACGGCCCATTCATTACGGTAATTCACAGTTCTCATAGAGAACTATGGATTACGTCTCCTCTCCCCGCCCGGCGAATCCGCCGCAGGGGGAGATAATTGACATGTCACTTTCTAGCGGCGTATAAGCGCCACAAGCAGTGATTGTCTATGGGCCGGCGAAGTGCCGGCCCCCTGCTCACTCCCCCGCTCCCGCCCCGCCCCCGTCCACACGGCGTAATTGCAGGGCGAAATTACGCCCCCCAGTTAAGCCGTGTGAACCTAGCCTAAGAGGTTGTAAGAGGGAGAGGTCTCCCTCTGTGAACAATGAGCGACAGCGAGAATGGGGTGCAGATGGTTACCATGCCAGCTAGAAGCCAAATAATAGCTTTTAGGTCTGTTATTTACAGAAGCCTTTGACAGAACCTAGCAGGTTGCCCATCATAGCCATAAGAACTAGAAATACTGTAAAATATTGCTATGTATTATAAAAGCCATCACATAGTCTAGTTCCACCGTGGGAGTTAAAAAAAAAAAAAAAAAAAAAAAATGGTTGAAAAAACATTTGTATAAATAATACATTTTAAAAAAAATCTATAAAATGATTGTTATTTAATCCATATGATGTGCTACAAAAACAATTAAAAAAACCCATCAGAATTGCATTTTGTTTATTAATTTTGACTCACAAAAAAACCCAAATATAAAGTGGTCAAAAAGTCCAATGTACACCAAAAGGTTACCAATACAAATGCCAATTTATCCCACAAAAAAAGCCCTTACAGGGTCCCAATAATGGAAACATTTGTATTTGTTTGGTTTTTTTAGAATACCACAACATAAAAGTGTGATTGTTTTTTAACTGTTTTTATTTTTTTAATATTAGTAGTTACTTATTCTTTTACATGTTTTAGCATACCATTTGGTTGACATTTTACTTATTTTCTGCTGCCTAAAACTTAGGGTATGTTCACAAGGCTTAATTGCGGGGCGTACTGTACGCCGGGTGTTCGGGAGTCGCACTGATCGACGCGTACTCCCGCGACGCGGGGGGGCCCGTCAGCCCGCCGGCCCCATAGACATGCATTACTCATGTCACTTATCTCCCTGCGTGTACAATATGATCGTATTGTACGAGCAGGGAGTGGAGGCATAATCCACGGTTCTCTACGAGAACTGTGGATTACCGTAATTATGGGGTGCATTTCGCTCGTATTAGAGCGCAGTATGCGGCGAAATACGTGGCGAAAAGCGCCCCAAAGTAAGCTGTATGAACATACCCTTAGGTGCATCTTAGGCTAAGTTCACACGGCCTAATTGCAGGCCGTAATTACGCCCCGCAATTACGCTGGGACTGCGGGAGCTCGTGCCGACTCCCACGGGGCGGGGGGGGCCGGCAGCCTACCGGCACCATAGACTATCATTACTAGCGGCGCGTATTCGCCGCTAGTAATTGACATGTCACTTATCCCCCCACCCCCTCCCCCCGGCGTATTGTCCGAGCGGGAAGAGGAGGCGTAATCCATTGTTCTCTATGAGAACTGTGGATTACCGTAATGACTGGGGTGCATTTCACCCTGTATTGAGCGCAGTGCGCTGCGAAATACGGGCCGAAATACGTCCCAATTCATGTTCACACGTCCCCCAATTACGGCGTATTTCACATGTCACTTATCTCCCCGCCCGGCGGGAGAGGAGACGTAATCCATAGTTCTCTATGAGAACTGTGGATTACCGTAATGACTCTGCGGTTTTCAGCCCGTAATTTGCGCACTTCGGCGCGTAATTACGGACCGAAATACGGCCCATTTTAAGCCGTGTGAACATGGCCTTACAGTCCAATGCATCTCATAGCCAGAAAAATACGGTCACTGGGTATCAGTTTTAGTTATTGATTCATTGTTTGGCAGATTAGTTGGAGGTTTTTTGGTCCCTTTTTTGGACTTTTGAGTATTTTGGCCAATAATGGAAGACCATATTACAAAAGCAACATTATAATCACTTATTAACTGGCACCAAAAAGAACTCTAATTGTTCAACTTTCCTCAAAATACTGCAGAAAGACACATGGTGCACATCATATGATAGTTCTAGAGCGCCCCCGGCTGTAAGAGAGCAGTAGATGTTCTGCTCAGTAGATGTGTGGACTACTTAGAGGCAGGTGCAGCATTTTCTAGAGCCTTTCTTCGAGGAATCTGAACTATTCTGAGCCTGCAGGCCTGCATGTCCCTCTTCAGCTTGTTTATAATTAGGGAGAGTCAGCCCATAGGGACGGAGGAGGGGGATGTGTAGTGGCATCCCAAAATAGATACATTCCATGTGGGGAGAGAAACAGGGTTTGAGAACAGAGGGAGGAATTAGAGAAGAAGAGAGCAGGAACATCAACATCCCTGAACTAAGAAAAGTTATGATCTCCTCCAGCAGTAACTGATATATGGCCGCAAGGGAGAATATGATAGGTAGGACCACATTATAGATTGGGGCGAGGCAAAGGTCAGTGGATTTTAGGTTTAAGGGGAACAAAATCCTGTGTTAATTTGTCTTTTTTCTTGTTTTTGCCTATTGAAATAAAGCATCTTTAAATCCAATATACGGTAGATTAGCTCCGTCATAGAAATCCCTCTACATCTGTATGACTGTATATCTGTATGTATTGTCTTAATAACCATCTCTGTTCTTTGAACTAACAAGCCACTAAGGGTATGTTCACACGGCTTAAAATGGGCCGTATTTCGGTCCGTAATTATGCGCCGTAGTGCGCAAATTACGGGCTGAAAACGTCCCATTCATTACGGTAATCCACAGTTCTCATAGAGAACTATGGATTATGTCTCTCCTCCCCGCTCAGCGACTACGCCGAGGGGAGAGATAATTCACATGTCACTTTCTAGCGGCGTATACGCGCCGCTAGCAGTGATTCTCTATGGGCCGGCGAGGTGCCGGCCCCCCGCTCCCGGCCACACGGCTTAACTGCGGGGCGTAATTACGCCCCGCAGTTAAGCCGTGTGAACATAGCCTAAGGGTATGTTCACACGACGTTTTGGATCCGTTTTTTTTTTATCCGTTTTTTACCAGAAGAAAACTGCATGCAAAAAACATGTCCAAAAACGCAGCTGCACATGCTTTTTTGGATGCATTCTGCACGCGTTTTTCGGATCCATTTTTCAATGCCTTTTCTTTCAAATCAATTATCTATTAATTTAACCATGACCAAATATACCTTTTTGACCTTGTGTCAATCAATTTACAATGATTTACCCTAACCCCACTAAACCCTAACCCTAAATAATGTTAATAATTATTTGTTATTAATAATTATTGATTATTAATAATTATTAATTAATTATTAATAACTCGTATAATAATCAATAAATAATTATTGATAATAAAATATTTAATTATTAATACTTATTAATAAATACTTAAAGGGGTTGTCTCACTACAAGGATTGTTTTTTATATTAAAGATCTTGCAAAAACAAGTCACTTTGCAATATATGTCCATTAACAGTGTCCTACCTATTCCAAGATATCCACTCTTGTATGGGCTGCATCAGCTCCTCAGGTCGCTATAGCTACAGACCTGTTGGATCTATTCTGATAGGCTGCCAGCACTGGTTGCTATATATCTACAGACCTGGCTTCTACTATAGCCTAGTGGAAGCCAGTAAACACACCCCTGAATTTAAAGTGAAACCAAGAAAACAGGACTGAAGTAAGATGAATCAATGTAGTGAGACAGCCCCTTTAACAATTAATTAATATATAATTAATATATATATATATATATATATGTATAAATATATATTTATATATATTAATATTATATTATACACAGACATTCACATTTTAATCTAATGCGTTTTTAGTATCAAAAGAGCATCTAAAACGTACCCAAGAGTGTGTTGCGCTTTTGGATATTTTTCAGGCTCCAAAAGCGCATCCCATTGTTTCCTATAGGGATTTCACTTGCATAAAACGCAAGTAGAAATGACATGTCAATTTTTAAAATGGATCTATAAAGCGCATCGCAAAGAAGTAAAAGCGCATCGGCGAGCACTCGTCTGAATGGCGATGCGCTTATTACATTGAAATCATTGTAAATCAAACTGAACATTGTTAGATCCGTTTTTTTGGATCCGTTTTGCTTGAGAAAAAAACGGATCCAAAAACGGATCGCAAAAACGTTGTGTGAAAATACCCTAAGGGTGCTTTCACACGGAGTGTTTTGTGGTGTGTTTTTTTACATGTTTTTGATGCGTTTTTGTGCAGGAAGACACAGCAATTAATGCTGTACATTACTGCACAAAAACACATCAAAAACGCTCCATGTGAAAGCACCCTAAAGCAGCAGCATGAGGACGGCACTGACGGCACCGACTGCTCCTTTTCCTTTGGATGTATTCACACCTCCAAGTTTTAGATGAAGATTTGAAACCAAAACTAAGATTGAATTTAAAAGAGAAGTCCAAGAGTTTCCTTTATACGTGTTCCATAATCATGATTTATTTGGGGCTTCAAAAACTGCATCTAAAAACTTGGATGTGTGAACACATCCTTCATGTGGCTTAATACTGTTAATTCTGTGCTGATTATTTTTAATGTCGGTGTAGTGGTCAGAGAAATTCCTGTGCATAGATTTACATAGCTGCATCAACAGCAGCTAAACGGGCTGGGAGTGACTCAATATGGTCCTGGTAGGTTGTCACAGGTATCTGGAGCAGAGAACAAAAGAAAAAAAGAAAAAAGGAGGGGGCGCACAATGGTGTAGTATTTCTACGAGATGTGGAAATAAAAAGAAGAAGAGGTTCTTCTCACCTTTTGAGGTTGCACTCTTAGTTTAGAGGCACAACACTCATATGCGTTTGCGGGGCTATTTGTATTCCGTAGCCCTTAATACGGCAGCCGTGGGTCGCTGGTACTCCACTTGGGGATTCGATGGTGGGTAGACGCCAATGTAGAAACAATAAAAGAGACCCGCCGCACGTGAAAGTAAAAAAAGCCTGAGCTAGAAGCTTATTTAAAAATGTCACTTTATTCTTAAAAGTGCGAAGGGGTTACCTTCACAAGACTAAAAACATGACAGATAAAATAAATAGGACTTTACGTGTGTCACACGTGGACCCGTGGTATACTTCTGGTGAAGCACAGGTCCACGTGTGAAACACGTAAAGTCCTATTTATTTTATCTGTCATGTTTTTAATCTTGTGAAGGTAACCCCTACGTACTTTTAAGAATAAAGTGACATTTTAAAATAAGCCTCTAGCTCAGGCTTTTTTTACTTTCACGTGCGCCGGGTCCCTCGTTTCTACATAGGTATCTGGAGCAGACTGCATCCCACCGCTGTCGGAGGGTGTGTGGGGAGGATCCCTAGAGCGAACACGACGATGGAGGTCGTCCGAAGATGCTCAATTGGATTCAAGTCTATGGAATTAGGGGACCAGAGTAGTTCTTTAAAGTCTTAGTCATGGTCTTCCAACCAACGTTGGAGGTTTCTAGCTGTGGGACATGTCGCACTGTCTTGCTGGAATATCTTATCTTCCCCAGGGAAGACAATCAGCATATACACTCACCGGCCACTTTATTAGGTACACCATGCTAGTAACGGGTTGGACCCGCTTTTGCCTTCAGAACTGCCTCAATTCTTCGTGGCATAGATTCAACAAGGTGTTGCAACGATGCTCAATTGGTACCAAGGGACCCAAAGAGTGCCAAGAAAATATTCCCCACACCATGACACCACCACCACCAGCCTGAACCGTTGATACAAGGCAGGATGGATCCATGCTTTCATGTTGTTGACGCCAAATTCTGACCCTACCATCCGAACGTCACAGCAGAAATCGAGACTCATCAGACCAGGCAACGTTTTTCCAATCTTCTACTGTCCAATTTCGATGAGCTTGGGCAAATTGGAGCCTCAGTTTTCCTGTTCTTAGCTGAAGGAGTGGCACCCGGTGTGTCTTCTGCTGCTGTAGCCCATCTGCCTCAAAGTTCGCCGTACTGTGCGTTCAGAGATGCTCTTCTGCCTACCTTGGTTGTAACGGGTGGCTATTTGAGTCACTGTTGCCTTTCTATCAGCTCGAACCAGTCTGCCCATTCTCCTTTGACCTCTGGCATCAACAAGGCATTTCCGCCCACAGGACTAGCGCTCACTGGATGTTTTTTCTTTTTCGGACCATTCTCTGTAAACCCTAGAGATGGTTGTGCGTGAAAATCCCAGGAGATCAGCAGTTTCTGAAATACTCAGACCAGCCCTTCTGGCACCAACAACCATGCCACGTTCAAAGGCACTCAAATCACCTTTCTTCCCCATACTGATGCTCGGTTTGAACTGCAGGAGATTGTCTTGACCATGTCTACATGCCTAAATGCACTGAGTTGCCGCCATGTGATTGGCTGATAAGAAATTAAGTGTTAACGAGCAGTTGGACAGGTGTACCTAATAAAGTGGCCGGTAAGTGTATAATTGTATAGTGTGCAAGGATGGATTCATACCCAAACCGATTAGGGTGAGTGACCCAGAGAATACCAAAAAAACATTCCCCAGTCCATATCACTGCCACCACCAGCTTGGGTTTTTCCAGCAGTGGTTGCAGGGTGCTTGTTCTCTGTTTCTCGTCTGAGAATCCAACGTCCAATAGTTCGATGAAGCAGAAAGCATGCGTTATCAGAGGCAGCAACCTTTTGCCAATCGGCAGAGCTCCTATTCTGGTACTGCCATGGAATTACAGCTAATATATTTTGGTTAGGAGAGGTTCAGTGACCACCTGTCTGCTTTGGAGACCCATAGGCAGTAGGATTCACTGAACTATAGTTGTAGTTGCACATATGGTAGCCCCCAGCTGGTAAATGTATGTATGTCTGGGCTCCTTATTTAACTGTTTGTGTTCTTAAGATGTGCAAACAGTTAAAAACTATGGTGGCTTTTGCTCTATGCCAATTAGTCAAGTAGACTGCAGGCTGCCTACAAGATGTCAGAGGGGTGTCCAGATGTAGGCAGCGTGATGGTCCAGGTGTGCTTATGGGTGGTTAGAGGCATGGCCACATGTGGTGTCATATTTGGGCATGGCTAACTGCACTGCTAGGGTATGTACACGCGGCGTGTTGAATACATTTTTACAATGCGTAAAATTTACTGCAGGTGCTAGAGGCTAACTGAATATACTTGAGGGTAAGCTTTTGTGAGTACTAGCTCTCTTCTTCAAAAATTGTGTTATACAAGAAACTGAAATTCACAAACTTTTTATACACAAAAGACATGGACTTTCAAAGGAACTTAGAATCTTTAAAAATAACAAAACTCAATATAGGTGGAGAAGTTATTTACAACAGGTCAAGAAATAAACAATCTGGAAACTTATGGGGTGTGACTGAGGGATCAGTAATTCTTGCTGTTATCTGTTTGCTATCAGGTGGTGATTTGTGACCCGCAGTGTTCATACATAGTGTGACATGAAACTGGCATGAATATTAAGTCCAAATTGCAGAGTTTGAATTTTTTGCATTAGCTTATATTCCCATCCCTTCCTCTCCCATTAAAAACTCATTAAAAACACAACCCACAAATCTTCAATTGAGTGGTCTTCTCTGGAGAATGTGTGTGAGTTCATGCGCAGACTGACTCTCTGCCCTGTTTCCACCACATAGAGGCCTGTGGTGGGACATTGCGCGCACAAAATGAGATATACCACATTGGAGGACCTGCAGGAAAATTTCCTCCTAATCCTATGCACCTGTTGTAACTATGGGACAGGTACACTGTCAGTGGTGTGGATGTGCCTACAGGACTTGCACCTGCTTTGCAGGCAGGGTGAGGTGCCATTTTCTGTTGGGGCCTTCAGGGCACTCCGGACAATAAAACACTGCAAGTTTGGTGGTTGCCAAAAGGAGAGGAGAGGTGGGACTGGAAAAATGTCTTTGAGTCTGTTGTCCATATGCAGCACAGATCGGAGTTCCTTGGCAATCCTTCGTAGAATCTCCATCTGTGGGTTGTAGGTAACAACTAGGAGCACTCTGGCTTCATTCTGGGTCTCTCTCTCTCTTTAGTTGTTTCTTATAGGCCTCTGTGGGATCACTTCCAAGTTTGGAGTAATGGATGGGGTTTGACAGTTGCCTGTTTGCTTCCTGGATGTAGTCAGAGTCCCCCTCTCTTTTCCTTTCGGCAACCACCAAACCTGCGTCGTATTCTTGTCCGGAGTGCCCTGAAGATCTTGATTTCTTCACTCTTCTACTACTTTCTATGGCTAACACGGTACAACATTATACTACTAAACCGTATTGCAGAAAACGTATCCAAATACGTACCACAAAGTGTAGTGCATATTTGGATACGTTTTCTGGACTGTAAAGACATACCCTATTGTTTCACAAACGCCATGTGAACATACCCCTATGCCGGGTGGCCCATAATGTTGATAAGACTGCCCTGTGCTAAACTAGTGGTTTTAACGTGACTCCACTGTGTATTCTTGAAAGCAGGTTTTGTGGTTTTCTATGCTCCCCTTCTAGCTGCAGTCCTTAAAGGGGTTGTATCATTTCATTAAATGGTCTTCAGAATAAGGGGACAGTGAAATCAAGCAACTTTGCAATTGGCTGTCATTTGCAAAGATATCTTGTTTTCTCAGTCTCCCTTATCTGTGTTTTCTGTAAACACTGTTCCCCAGTGCAGGTCGGATTCCACCTCCTTTCATTTCATTGGCTGACGGCTCTACTAATTTACATTCTGTCAGGCTCCCGGTCATATTCACGAGAGCATGCATTCCTGCCTCTCTCACTCAGAATAAGGGGCCGGCAACAATTTCACTATGCACAGCCAGCAGAAGCACAGTGACACTGCAGCTGCCTCTACAATCAGAAAACAGCAGAATTGTTCTCGGTGCCTAATGCTGCTGTGTGTAAACATAGAAAGGAGACAGATCTGTGCTGCTCTGGATGAGTTCATAGAAGACTGGATTCAACTATAACAAACCTCCAGCTGTGAGAGGGGAAAAGATCAGTGCTCTGAGTTCATAGAAGACTGTCTTTACTGAATGCAGGCATGTGGTATGTAAACAGCTCTTACAAAATAAGACTGCAAAGGGGGAGGAACGAAACATTGACATGCGGACTCAGAGGGGGGGGAAGAGCACACTGACTGGGAGCGAGCATGAACAGTGAAGGGGGGGATGATGTCATCCCCATTCAGTTAAGAAACACCCAGCTGGGAGGGGAAGAAAACGCCCCTGGATTTCAGGAACTGAGAAAATCAAGCTACAAGAGAACAGCCGAACTGATGAAGCGATACATCCTTTTTAAGGTTTCATTGATTCAATGGTAGATGAGCTTTTTCTACCATTTTTAGTGCTTCAAAATAATAAATGAAGCAACTGTTCAAACAGTCTTGATTGCAGATATCTTACCTATTTATGTATACAGCTCCTATAAAGACCTACGGTATCTCACAAAAGTGAGAACAAACCTCACATGTTTGTAAATATTGTGTTATATCTTTTCATGGGACAATACTGGATATATGACACTTTGTTAGTGTACAGCTTGTATAACAGTGTAAATTTGGTGTCCCCTCAAAATAACACAAAGTCATCAATGTCTAAACTACCGGCTACAAAAGTGAGTAAACCTGTCAGGGACCGGTCAGGGGCACACGAACAGACACCAACAGAGTGAGGCCCTGACACTGGTCCCAACCACTGTCCCTGCCTTTTGGGGGTACCCGACTCCTTAATAGGTCGGCCCCAACCAGAAGACTAGGAGCTACACTGATTAAGTGCAGACACAAGACACAGACAAACGAAGACAGAACACAATAAAGAGGGGTCAGACTAGCCAGGTCAATACCGGTATGACGAAGCAATACAAAATCACAGAGAGATAATAATCATGATAACAGCAGGGTCAAATACAGAAAAGGCAAATGCAAAAGGAAGGGCTAGCTACAAGCAAACGAACTCTATAGCAGGCCCAGGTGACTGGTGAAGGCATCCTTAAATAGGTAAGCAGCGGACACAGAACAGAGGTGATTGGTGGAAGAAACACAAAACTAGATAGGGAAACAAGGCTGTCAATCAAGGAGGAACACTGGTTAACTGAAAGAGTGCTGGAGGATTCCTGGCCACGGGCGTTGGCCAGGAATCAATTACCTACAGAGAAGGAAGGACCAGTTCACACTGGTGAATAAGAATACAAGGTATTATGTTAAAAACCATGGTTTATGTCGTACCGGCCGTGGCCGGCGACCAGAGCCAAAAGCAGGGGGCATGCCAGGCACAATCATGACAAAACCCTAAGTGAAAATGAACAAAATATGTCCAATTTGCCGTTTTCCCTCCACGGTATTATGTGACTCATTAGTGTTACAAGGTCTCAGATGTAGAAGGGGAACAATTGTGTTAAATTTGGTGTTATTATTCTCACACTCTCTCATACTGATCACTGGAAGTTCAGCATGGCACCTCATGAGGATCTGAAAAAAAGAATTGTTGCTCTACATAAAGATGGTCAAGGCTATAAGAAGATTGCCAGCACCCTGAGCTGCAGCATAGTGGCCAAGACCATACAGCCATTTAACCAGACAAATTCCACTCTGAACAGGCCTTGGCCATGGCTGACCAAAGAAGTTGAGTGCACGTGCTCAGCGTCATATCCAGAGATAAGTGCTGCCAGCACTGCTGCAGAGTTTAAAGGGCTGGTGGTCAGCCTGTCAGCGCTCACAACATACGCCGCACACTGTACCAAATTGGTGTGCATGGATGTTAGCCCAGAAGGAAGCCTCTTCTAAAGATGATGCACAAGAAAGGCCACAAAAAGTTTTCTGAAGACAAGCAGACTAAGGACATGGATTACTGGACATGGACATGTGGTCTGAAGAGACCAAGGTAAACTTATTTGGTTCAGATGGTCACAAGCATGTGTGGTGGAAACCAGGTGAAGAGTACAAAGACAAGTGTGTCTTGCCTACAGTCGAGCATAGTGGTGAGAGTGTCATGGTTTGGGGCTCCAAGAGTGCTGTTGGCGGCTACAGTTCATTGAGGGAACCATGAATGCCAACATGTACTGTGACATACTGAAGCAGAGCATGATCCCCTCCCTTCAGAAACTGGGTCTCAGGGCAGTATTCCAACACACACCAAATTGACACTGTTATACAAGCTGTAACTGACTCCTTTACATTGTATCAAAGTGTCATATCTTCAGTATTGTCCCATAAAAGATATAATACAATATTTACAAAAATGTGAGGGGTGTATTAACTTTTGTGAGATACTGGGGCAGATTTATCAAAAGTGTCTTACTTTTAGACAGTGTAAACTTAGACTAGACAATCATAAAATGCGGCAAATGTATCATAGTGTTGATAAATCTGGTGCAGGTTAGAACTGTCTAGTCACCAAGTTGGCTTACTTTTACGCCAGAATTTGGTCGCACATCCTGGCGCATTTCTTGTCGCATTTAAGCCACGCCCCTTTCCGTGACACCACACCCCACTTCTATGAAGCCACGCCCCTTTGTCAGACGCGGCGCGAAGCGTCTGAAACTGTCTAAAACACATAGTAAATGTGGCGAAAAGCTTGTTTTTGGTGCAAATTCAGCCAGAATTCTGGCGCAAATGCCTTGATAAATCTGCCCCACTGTGTGTGTCTCCATCATGACAGATTACAAGTAAACCCTGGACAGGCTGCCCAGCAGTAACAGTATTACTCCGTTGCTGCAGTGTGATGGTGGCTGTAATATTCATCGGGGCTGGCACCACTCACTTCTAGGCTGGCAATCTGACAGCAGTGCCATTTGTAATGTCTGCAGTGCTTTCAGCGGGCTGTCATACGTGCAATGCATGAAAATGTCTACACGGGTATTTCTGAGATCCTTCTACCTCTGAGCCTAGTTATTCTGCTCACGCTCTACAGTGGATGCTGTATGACATGACATGAAGGATGGAAACATAGTTTTCTGTTGGCGCAGTTATGAGGAAGGGGTTAATAGCTGCCTGGTTGCCAGGTAACGGCGGTGCGAGAAGCAGCAGGTGTCTGCCCGGCTCTTGGGTTGCAGTGCTGCAAGTTTTTCCGGAGCAGACGCATCAATGGAAAAAAAGGGGGGGGGGGGGAGCTAAAGGTTTAGTGGAAAAGTAGGGACACCCCTAAGGAGATCCATTTGTAGCGTCCGGGGACTCGCATGTACCCTGTGCAGGTCCAGGCATGTAGGCTAAAATAAGAACAGTATATCAGCTTGTATATATGAAAATGGCCAAAGGGGCTTAAGGATTTAGTGCCAAGGGAAAAAAACACTGCTGAAATAAATCGTACATGTGAGACACTTTCCTCTATGGGGGTGAGATTTCTACAATAAAGACGAAGATTTGATTATTCATCAGGTATGAATGACATTTGATCAAATATTACACAGGCGACGATCTGCATAACGACAGGAATGAGAATATCTTGGAAATGAAAAACTTACAAAATACACAGAAAACATCCCGTTCCTAAAGAATGCTTAAAGGGGCCGTCCAGGCAAGTGAAAATTTGTATTCACATCTATTCGAGTCTGCGACTACGCACCATCCTGTAACTGGTGGATGAGTTGCTCAGACATATATCCCATAATAGGCTTGTTCTCAAGGCAGTTATTGTCGGGTCGGTTTTTGGGCACGGTGGACCGAGATGGTCGGCACGTATTGACGGCATATTATGCAATGCTCCATGTCATGGCACAGGGATTCTCCACCATATTGAGGTAGACTGTGTGTGGGTGGTGGGACAACGGTTCACATGTGTGATCGGGGGGATTGGGACATGGGGCTGACGGTTTGTGGGGGGGGTGATATTTGGGGGGTCATAATTGTTGAGATTCTTTTTGGGGGGGGGGGAGGAGAGAGGTTGAGGGGCGTGATGGCGGGTAGGGGCGCGGGTTGTTGGGCGTACTGGGGTGGATCAGCCCAAACGGGGGTGATAGCGGCGTGTAGCGCAGAGCGGGC
Organism: Phyllomedusa bahiana; assembly: GCA_025379985.1. Lineage (NCBI taxonomy): Eukaryota > Metazoa > Chordata > Amphibia > Anura > Hylidae > Phyllomedusa > Phyllomedusa bahiana. Next base: position 22,571 of record JAODAL010025111.1, read on the forward strand.
GGGCGTACGGGAGGGGGTGGGCAGTGGGGGATCGGGGGGTGTGTGGAAGCGAGGGTTGGAGGGGCTGGATGGGTGAAAGGGGGTTGAGGGCAGAGGGGTAGTGGGGGGAGGGTGGGGGGTCAATGTGGTTACCGAGGAATGTGACACAATGATGGGGTGCACGTGGGGCGGAGGTGTAGGGGGGGGGGGTGGGTGAGGCGGAGAGGACAGGCGATGAGGGCTTCAGGGGGAGGGGGGGGGTGGGACGGGGTAGGGAGCTGAGTGCTGGTGGGCGGGGGGTGAGGGGGGAAGCACGCGCGGAGGTGGTAATTTTTATTCGGGTAGGGGTGTGTTGAGCGAGGGGGAGGGGGATTAGCAAGGACGGGTATGGCGATCGTTCTGTGCATGCGAGGGGGGGGGAAGGAGGCGAGGGGGGGGGTTGGTTGGCGGTTGACTTGGGATGGCGGGTGTAGGGGGGGAGGGGGGGGGGGTGGGATGGGGGGGGCGTGGGAGGCAGGAGAGTGAGACAATGCTCGCAACGAGGGAGGGAGGTTTGATGAGGGGTTAGGGGGGCGGAGTGCAGGAGGAGTGTGGGTTAGGAAGGAACTTTAGGAGGGTACGAGTTATGGTGCGTGCGGGGGGAGAGGATGCTGAGTGTTGGACGGAGGGAGAGGGTAAGGGGGCAAGGAAAGGGAAGGAGGTATCGTGGGGTGGGGGGGGGGGGAGGTGAATTGGCGGGAGTCGAGTATGACTTAAGGGGTTATTCGGTTGATGGATGGGGGGGGGGTGAGAGTAAGACGTAAACGGGGGCACGGTTTGCTGGGAGTTGAAAAGTGGTAGAGGGCGAAATTGAGTAGGGTGAGGTGTGTAGAACCGTAGGATAAGGGGGGGGGCGTGGTCGGCGGGGCCGAGGGCGAAATGGTCGGGAGCGGGGATAGGTGTATTAGTCCGAGTGGGGGGGGGTTGTGAGCGGTGCTAGGGGGACGCGTGCGAGGGAGGGGTCGAGAGTATGGGAGGGGGGGGGGGGTAGGGGGGGAGGGGAAGGTCAACTGGGGGGGGTAAGAGGTGGTCATCGCGGCCGGGGTTGCGCGGTCGAGGGTCTGAACGGGAGGGGGCTGTGCGTGGGGAGCGGGGTGGTGTGGCGGTGACGGGGGGGGGAGTAGGGGTGGGGTTAATTGTTAGGTGGAAGCAAATAGGGCGCTGGCGCGGGGGGGGGTGATGGTAGAGGTGCGGCAGGTGTGGTAGCGGGGGGGGGGAGGGGGGTGTTGGAGAGGGAGCGGGGAGAGAGGAGGATTTGGATGGGAGGAGGGGGGTGCGGGGGGATAGATAAGCAGATGGGTGAGGGCTGGGGAAGAGGGAAGGGGGGGAGGGAAGTTGGAGGGAGGAGGAAGCGGGAGGAGGAGTGCTCTGATGGGGAGGGGGGGGCGGAAGGGGAGGGTGGGAGGGGAGGAAGGAGGGGTAGGGATGTGGGGGGGGTGGCGGACGGTCGGCGTGTTAGGCGAGGGGAGGAATGCGAAAGAGGAGGGGTGGGGTGTAGACGTGCTGTCGGCGTTGAACGCGGCAGGAGTGGGGGTCAGGGCGAATCCGAAGGGGCGTGGGAGAGGTGGGCGGGGGGTAAGGAGAGATGTTATGTTCGGGGGATGGGTGGGGCGTTTGGGAGGGCTGAAGTCAGGGGTATGTTATGTGTCTCATGCATGGGTGGGAGGCGGGTGATGGGGGGAGGTGTTGGGGTGCTGGAGGGCGGGTGACAGTAGGGTGAGGGGGGCAGTGAGGCGGAGTTGTTTTATTAGATCACCGGGTGGGCTGGGGGGGGGGGGGGGGGGGGTCGAGTATGCGAGGGAGGGGGAAAGGGAGGTCGGGGGGATGTTTGGGTGGATTTGGTGGGAGGGGTTTGTCGGCAGGACACGGGGGGGGAAGATCGGTGGGAGCGCGACGTCGGAGGGGGGGCTGGGATCGAGGGGAGGGATAGGGGTGGGGCGATGTAGAGGGCTTAGAATGCGGGAAGAGGGGATGCCGGGGGAGGACGGCCTGTATTGTTTAGAGATCAGGGAGGGAGGGGGGGTGGTAGTCCGGGACGCAGGGGTAGCGAGTGGGGATGGTTGCAGCGGGTGTGGAGCTGGGGGAGGGGGAAGGGGGGTGAGGGTAGTATTGGGTTGCAAGGGGGTTTTTTCGATTTTCTTTCTTTTGTTCATTTTCTTTTTTTTTTTTTTTATCTTTTTCATAGTTGCTGTTGTTATATATTTTCATCTTCTTTATATGTTTGTTTTTTTTATTCTTATCCTTTTCCTGCTTTTTTTTTCATGTAAGATATAATTCATAGCTCTCTATGAGAGCTATGAATTACTGTAATTGCAGGGCACATTTGGGCAGATTGAAGCGCAAATATGGATCGAAATGAGCCCCACAATAACGGCGTGTGAACATACCCTGACCCTAAACCACCCCTTTAGCATCTCCAGATCACAGTCTATTTTTATGTTGCATTTGTTTTCCCTCCCCGCCTTCCAAGAGCCATAACTTTTTGATTTTTTTTAATCTATACAGACATATGAAGGCTTGTTTTCTGGTAGACAAGATGTACGTTTTAATGATGCCATTAACTGTAACGTGTAATGTAGTGGGAAACTTCAAAAGAATCCTAAGTGGCATGGAACGTGAAAAACAACTTCATTGCGCCATTTTTGCGGTGATTTTGATGTTATGCAGTCACTGGTCAGTATAAATGACATGTTGTCTGTATTCTGCAGGTCGGTATGATTCCGTGATTTCCCAATTGTTTGAGAGTTCTCGTGTTTTGTTCTTAGTCTTAAAATTAAATAAATCAAATAAATATTATATATATAGATATATATATACTATGATCATTACATATATTAATATATACTATAATATATATACATTCTCATATTTCTTAACATCTAGCACTGTATCAGCACCATTTTACTGCGAGACCATAAAATACTTTTTTGGTTTTCCCATCTATGGACCCAAGTGAGGGCTCATTTTTTGCGAGCGAAAACACGGGATCTCCCCTGCAAGATGCTAAATTGAATTTTTTTTTTAATTTTAAACTTCTGTACATTGAACGATTTAGATTACTTAAAACTGGAGGCAATTACTGTCTAGGTAAAGTTTTTTCCAATGACAGTGAAGACAATTGACAGTGACAAAAATGACAATAAGTTTCAGTACAATTGCAGAGAGATTTAAAGAGTTTTTGGAAAAATGTCTTTTTCACCCCTTTTCCATTGGGAAATCTTCTGTTCCACACACCCTGATGTACTTGTATGTGATGGTGCCCATGTGATCACCTACTGGATGGGCTGTTACCAAGAGCTACCCTCCAAAACCAACTCCTAGGGCGACATGTATGAAATTTGCATTTTAAACGCTCCAAATTTCATGCGCCATTTATATTAGTCTAGAATTTGCCTGATTTATGAACCCGCTTTACAGCTCTACAGCGGGTCATAAATCAGGTGCATTCTAGCGCTTGTACGACATTTCTGGATCAGGTATCCCATTTGAACGTAGTTTAACTGTCCCAGCAGTAATGTGCCTACAAATGCGGTACTGAAGCTATAAATCTATAGTTTCTTATGGATCTAGTGTGCCCCGCCTCCCGCACGCCCCACAAAATCAGGCGCATTACTAAGTGCCGCTTGCGTTCTGTAATACGCATGATATAGGCGTATGGGCCATTTAAAAATGTAGCGAACGGGGCTGTGTCTGATATCGGACTGTAAAGACACCAGAAATCTGGTGCAGCCCCGTTCATACATGCTGTCCTGGTATTGGAGATAACTTCAGTCCCGGATGTTTATACTGACTGTGGTGTAGACAAAAGGAGAGGGCTCCCTTTGTTCTGTCATTGTATTTTCTGGGCCCAACTGGGCAATTGAGACACCTTCAGGCATAATAAAGGCCCATGGGCTATCTACTACTGTTAGGGTTTAACCTACATGCACGATCAGTAATGTACGGTCATACAGACATATAAGAGTTCATTATGTTAAAAAGATACTTAAAGGGGTATTCCCATCCCAAACATGTATAGCACATCAATAAAATATACCATACATGTCTGACAGGTACGGGTTCCATCTCTTGAGAACAGGACCCCAAACATCTCTGTGCAGAACAAGGAGATGGCCGTGCATGCGCAGCACTCTCCATTCATTTCAGTGGGAGTTCCAAGTGCAGCCAAGCACACTAAATAAGCTGTACTCAGAACTCTCATAGGACAGAGTGGAGAGTACTGCGCATATGCAGCCATCTCCCTTTTCTGCAGGCAAAAGTATGGGAGCATGCTCGCTCACCTGTATTTGTAACTTGCATGGAACAGAGTGGAGGGTGGCATGCATGGTATTCCCATCTCAGACATTTATAGCACATCAACACTCTTCATTCATTTCAGTGCAAGTTCCAAGTACAGCCAAGCACACTCACTAAGTTGTACTCGCAACTGTTAGCAGGGCCGGCATCAGAAATTTCAGGGCCCCATACAGCTCAAGCATCTGGGCCCCCCACGTCAACCCTGCCCTCTGCCAACCCCCCCCCCCCAAACCGCTTCGCTCCGCCCCCACTCAGACACAGCACCTCCAGCCTCAGACACAGCACCTCCAGCCTCAGACACACGCACCTGACCAGCTCAGGCAATCGAGCTTACCCCTACCTCAGACACAGGCCCACCCTCCAGCCTCAGGACAAAAGCACAGCTCCAGCACTCAGTACACAGCACCCCCAGCCTCAGTACACAGCACCCTAGCCTCAGGATACAGCACCTCCAGCTCAGACACTAGACTCCAGCTCAGGCCCACAGCAACCCTACCCTCAGACAAGCACCTCCTAGCCTCAGACACAGGCACTCCAGCCTCAGAGCACAAGACAACCCCTACCCTCAGAATCAGCACCACACCCCCAGCCTCAAGACACAGCCCCCCCAGCCTCAGCACCCCCAGCTTCAGACACAGCACCCCCAGCCTCAGACAAAGCACCTTCAGCCTCAGACACAGCACCCCCCAGCCTCAGACACGGCCTCACCCCCAGATCAGACACAGCACCCCCAGCCTCGACACAGCACCCCTAGCCTCAGATAATAGCACTCCAGCACAGATACAGCACCCCCAGCCTTAGTCACAGCTCCCACTCCCCTTTGACAAAGCTCCCCGACCTCAGACACAGCACCCAGTCTCAGACCACAGCTCCCACGCCTCAGGACACCGCAACCCATCCTAGCCCCTCATGTCACCACGCTCCCCCCACCGCCTCGATGACTCGGAGCACCCACAAGCCCGCCAAGACGCACAGCAAAATCCCCCTAGCCTGTCTAGGACTACTCCCAGAATCAATCCCACGTCCTACAGATCACGCCACCCTCTCCAAGCCACAAGAGCTACAGCCACCCCCAGCCCCTCAGGGATCACGCAACCCTTACCCTCAGACACAGCCTCCGCCAGCTCTCAGGAATCGAACAGCAACCCCCTAGCCTCACGGACCACAGCAACCCCAGCCCAAAGACACAGCCAACCCCACAGCCTCAAAAAGCACTCCTACCACCTAAGACACACGACCCTCCCCTCAGACACACCGCTTCCCCTTCCCTCTGTGGAACAACATCGGGTTTCCACCAGCCTGGCTGTATTTAAAAGTTGACACAATGTCCACTGCCGTGCTGTTCATCAATAACGCTACCCCCACCTTGACGATTAACTAGAACACCCAGCTCCAATCACCAAACGCCTCCTGACAAAGCCGTCCCACCCTGCTAAGCACTTCAGAACTAACAAGCAATCCCCCACGCCATCACCCCGAGAGGACACTGCTCCCCCTGCAACCCCCATCAGAAAATTTATGAAATACCCAGTCCCTCAAGTCTCTGGCCACTACTGCTCTAGACTTACTGCATCATCTCTCCAATCCTGCCTCAGATCCACCACAGACCACCTATCACCTGCACTGCTGGGTCCTCTCCGCTTCACTCAAGTTACCTAACTTTAAAGGGTGGGTGCGACAAGGGACAGCCAAGTCCGCCCTGGGTCAGCATAGAGGGGTTGCTTCATAGGTCTGGGGCTCCTCTACCAATGTTAGATTTGGAAACTGCTACAGTCGGCGACACACCACTCGAAACAAGGGCGGTTTCTGATAACTCCAGGGTTCGGACTTACATTTAGAGCGAAACCTCGCCCTGACAACTCAAGCATGCTCCGTGTCACATGGAGAGTATCCGGGCGAGCGAATTTGACCCGTCCCGTGCCAGATGGGAAATAGTTTGCTCTTCTACAGGCATCGGGACGATTGTTTGAATGTCACCGTGTACAGATGGCAATGATAAGACCGGTATGAGACTGGAATGGGATAGATGATACAGGGAGTAAACTGAGGGGATAGTTAGTCGAGATGCAACAGTTAGAAGTTCGTTTACTCTACACAATCAATGGGTACCCATTTATATATGCAGTAACCCCCCCCCCACTGTTTTATGCCTTTTTACTGGCGGCCCACGTAGGTCCTGCTGTTATCTACCCTTCCATACAGACCGGTACAATAGTTTCATATACGGTGCTTCAATTATCGCGGCTCTCAATCTCTCTCGCAAATACCCATGTCTTTTTCTAGTAGGGAGACAAGTTTTCATGGGGATCTGTGTAATAATATTCTATAACTAGGCTCAACTCTTCAGACTTTTTGGGGCAGTCAGCTTACTTTGCCATCTACATTGGTCCCTGGGATAGAGATTTAGTTTTATAAAGCGAATTCTCAAAATTGGTTAGAAAAAAGGATTGTCATAGAGGAATAATTTTGTCCCTTACCATACACATTACACAAAAACTAAATTTCCTATTATCTGAAGAATTACAAGCCAATAAAAACATATAGCTCTCATATTCTACAGAGTTGCACGTCCCATACGCTAGGTAGACTCGTATCGAGTGTAAAATCGACGGAACTCACATACACTACTCTTCCATGGGAGGTGTTTCTTGCGGACCCAGGTCAGCAACGGGGTGTGGTGCGGGCGGACGTGATCGCGCTGTGAGGCTTTAGCGCAGGTTTCTCAGTCGTATTGGTACGGATTATGGTTATCCTAGGGCGGCGATATTCGGGGTTAGGATCGTTCGTGAAGGTGGTGGTCAGTCCTACCTGGGATGTTTCATTCTGCTGCATGGAGACTTCCACTTTTCACGTTGCGACCAGATGAGATTTATTCGCATGTAATAGAGTTCTGCGCTTAATGGCACCATACCGCCTTGTACTGGACTACGTCATTCGGAACAAGATGAGAGAGGGAGAATCTCGAGTGGGGCCAGATCCAACTACAAGAGTCTATGCAGGCTGGCGTAACGTCACAGCAATGGTACATGGGAGGTTACAGTGGGGGAAGGGACGGTGATTGAGGGACGTGCCTGCAACTGATTGAAGTCCGAAAGGCTAGATTTCTTGTCGTGTTTTGTGTGACGCGTACATTCGGCGCTTAAGAGGATTTTAGTCGTATATCTTTTCTCTGACCCTTTGGTCGACCGTTGTTTTTTCCCCACCTACCTGTCCCCTAGGTGATTGATACAGTGGTTGAAGAGGATGGGCCGGAACTATCGGAGAACTTGTTCACTTCAGAAGGGTTTCATCTGTTGCTTGTTGTGGTTTCTCCTTTATTCTTGACTCGGAAGATGACGGTTACCCCCTGACCAATGTAGTCGCCCCTCGTATAGGAGGGGCACGTATCCCCCACAACGGTGATTTCGGTGACGGCGGATTGCGGGTACACCTTTGGGCGAACGTTGGACAATAGTGACTAACGTTCGCGGTAAACTTCAACAGGGTAGCTTGCCTAGGGTCCAGTCGGCTGGCGCGGTGCAAGCCAACGCTATACCATTATAGATTCTTTCCCACCATTGTACACCCTCATGGTTAGTTTCTTATTTGTAGGTATTGATGTCCCATTTTTGCCCGATCGCTCACAAGCCAGGTTTTTAATAACCTGTTTTGAGGGCTATTATCATTATTGCATCCGATTACTAACATACTATTATTCAACTATCAGATCTAGTATTTCCCCTAGGTACTACATTTCTCTTTCTCACCCTTGTTCTGACCCTCACTAACTGCTGCTTAACTTAAATAGTACTTCAAACATACCCAAACCCACAGGACCTATTCTGCACCAGTTATTGGGGTGTGGATTTTTTTCTGATAAGAGTAGATAGGAATAACCCTATAAGTAAAAAAAATTGTTAAAATGAAATAAAATAAGGGCTTTTTCACTGTGTCTTGCATTGTCCAAGGTATATGTCTTGGGAAATCTGTACTATATGTCCAATATAAGACTATGAAGGATGTCACTGAGTGGCTACTAAATTATATAAAAAAAATTACATGGTAGTTTGCTTTTTTATTTATTGTATACTGCTTTATGAAATAGAGTTGGCAGATCTCTAAGCTAATTCCATAACATCAAACAGAAAGTATATGTACTGAAAGGCATCCATGATTGATAGGGCTGTATGACACTAGTAAAAACGCTTTCTCCTGGTATCTACAGTAAACAACCACTGCTGTATAAAAAGAGCCTAAAAGAAAAAACAACAAATAAATGCAGTTAATATGGGGTTGGTGCTGTGTGCTTTCATTCTGCACTTCATATTCCCTGCTTCTCCTTACACAGCAGTGTAAATAAGATGATTTCTGGCTGCCTTGTAGCTCCCTCGCAGTAATAATACAGTGTTCCCTCAAGTTACAATGGTCTCAGGATGCAATAGTTTCAACGTACAATGGCCTTTTCTGGGACATGTAGAGTCTAAGTTCAAGATACAATGTCACAGACACTGATGATCCATCTCGACTCATTTACAGAAGATTGATGAATGGATGAAGCCTATTATCGTGAACATTTTTACTGGTATAATACATAGCTGTGTACTTAGTGCGATAGGAGTGCAAGCTGATTAGCGGTCTAGGTAGCACCTCTTACATGTACAGTGCTGATACTACATTGTATCACTGTATTGCTCTTACATGTATTAGTGAGGTGCCTGAAGTGAATGGGGTCTAGTAGCACCTCTCTACAGTACATTGAGGTACTACATGTCCTGTACTGCTCTTACATGTATTAATGCAGTGTATACAGTGATTGGCGGTCTAGTAGCGCCTCTCTACAGTACATTGAGGTACTACATGTCCTGTACTGCTCTTACATGTATGTTAAGTGCAGTGCATATCAAGTGCATTGGTGAATCTATGTAGCAGGCCTCTCTACATACTGTGCAATACTACCATGAGATCTGTATTGCTCTTGCTTTTGTATTAGTGAGGTACATGAAATGAATGCGGGTCTAGTAGTCTCCTCCTCTACAGTACAGTGGGTAACTAGCATGTTCACTGTATCTGATCTTACTTGTATTTGTGAGATGCATTTACTGTCGATTTGCTGTTAGTAGCTCCTCTCTACAGTACTGTGTAGTACTACACACTTCAACGGCCACTTTATTAGGTACACATGTCCAACTGCTCATTGAAAACACTTAATTTCTAATAAGCCCATAACATGGCGGCAAACATGCAGTACATTTGGAATGTAGACATGGTCAAGACAATCTCCTGCAGTTCAAAACTGAGCATCAGTATGGGGAAGAAAGGTGATTTGAGTGACCTTGTGAACGTGGCTGGTTGTTGGTCGCCAGAAAGGGCTGGTCGAGTATTTCAGAAACTGCTGATCTCCTGGGATTTTCACACACAACCAGATCTCTAGGGCTTCAGAGAATGGTCCGAAAAAGAAAAAAACATCCAGTGAGACGGCAGTCCTTAGTGGGCGGAAATGCCTTGATGATGCCAGAGGTGTCAAAGAGAGAATGGGCCCCTCCCCCCCCCCCCCCCCCCCCCCCCCCACCCCCCCAACGCAGACTGGTTCGAGATGATAGAAAAGGCAACAGTGACTCAAATAGCACCCGTTACACCAAGGTAGGCAGTAAGGCATCTCTGAGACGCACAGTACGGCGAACTTTGAGGCAGATGGGCTAACAGCAGCAGAAGACCACACCGGGTGCACTTCCTTTTCAATGCTAAGAACAGGAAAATGAGGCTACAATTTGCCCAAAGCTCAAGATCGAAATTGGACATACGTAGAAGATTGGGGAAAAACGTTGCCTGGTCTGATGAGTCTCGCTTCTGCTGCTGAACATTCGGATGGTGAGGGTCAGGAGTATTTGGCGTCAAATCAACATGAAAGCATGGATCCATCTGCCTTGTATCAACGGTTCAGGCTGGTGGTGGTGGTGTGCATGGTGTGGGGGATAGTTTTCTCGTGGCCTCTTTGGGCCCCTTTGGTACCGCAATTGAGATCGTTGGCAACACCTTGAGTTGAATCTATGCCACGGAAAAATTGAGGCAGTTCTGAAGGAATAAGGGGGTCCAACGCGTTACTAGCGCCCATCAAAATGGTGTAACTATAAGTGGCCGGTATTGTGTAGTGTACTTGTCGGTAATGCGTCTTTACTTGTATTAGTGCAGAGTGCTATGCAGTGATTGGTGGTTATTAAGTGCCCTGCTCTACGTACAGTGCAATACTACATGTCTGTACTGCGCTTTACTTTATTAGTGGAGGTGCATGCAGTGATTGGGAGTCTAGTAGCACCTCTCTACAGTACAGTGCGGTACTATCTATGTTCCTGCTATCTGCGTTTACATGTATTAGTTGAGGTGAGACAGTGATGGACGGTCTAGTAGCGGCCTCTCTACAGTACAGGTGAGGTTACTACAAATCCTGTACTGCTCTTACACTGTTGTAGTAGCAGTGACCTGCAGTGAATGGCAATACTAGTAAGCTCCTCTCTACAGTACTGCGATATAACAGTCTGTATGCTTCTTACATGTCTTAGTGACGTCTGCATGAAATGAATGGGGTCTAGTAGCTCCTCACTACAGTACAGTGGGTAACTACATGTTCGTACTTGCTCTTCATGTATTAGTGAGAAGCATACTGTGATTGGTGGTCTAGTAGCTCCTTCTACAGTTACAGTGCAATACTACAGTCCTGTAGGCCTCTTACATGAGTGCAGAAGTGCATGCAGTGATTGGTGGTCTATAGTGCTCTCTACAGGTGACAGTGCAGCACTTACATGTTCTGTACTGCTTGTACATGTAAATTGTGACGATACTTTTTGCAGTGATTGGTGGTACTAGTAGCTGCTTCTCTACAGTACAGGTGGGTTAGACTACATGTTCTGTGCTGTTCGAAAACGAATATGGTCTAGGGGTTAGAGCTCAGGTCGCTGGACACACAAAGATAGAAGTGAGGGCCCCGCATTTCCTTTTTGTTGGTACATTGTGTATAAAGTACATGACCCAAAGAAGCACTTGTCCTCAATATAGAAGTGATATCTGCTTTCCAGCAGCTCTTTCTGATGTTATATGCAAGGACACGCTGGATTAGTATCCGCTTCATTTTCTTTATCTTCATTTTGCATTATGTTGGGGACGTTTTGGGGCTTTGGAACCAATTCCCAGTTTTCCATAGACTTATGACTTCAATATACAATAGTCGTCTTGGAACTGATTAATATTGTATGTTGAGGGAGCAGTGTACATTTCTTGTTGACCTAATTCACACATACAACAGAAGAACTGCCAGTAATTGTGCATTAGATAAAAAAAATTTACAAGTTATTGTTTAAATTCAATGAGTGAAATATTTTTACATGTTTTAGAATTCTTTGCAATGGGCATTGGATATTATGATTTTCGCTACTCCATCCTTAGTAAATAGATACAAATCCCCACAGCCAAATTTAAAAATCTAGTAAAGAACCTTTCCTGGAGTATGGAGGCTTGTACAGCAGCAAGTGGGGACCAACCCTATACTAAAGGGGTTTTTCACTCCAAAAGGAAAAAATGTCATAATGCTCCTTGGGCCCTCTCCTCCCCCCAAAAAAGTCTCACTTTCCTGCAGGCCCTGGGTCTAGCGCTACGTCTCCATGGTTTTCTGTTTTCATTCTTCTACTTCCAAATGGGCTTGTCACCGCTCATATACAGACTGGCGGCCATGGCCATGTGCTACTCATTTACATCACTGTTCTTGAAGTAGAAGAATGAAAACAGAAGACCGGAGAGGAACCATATAGTATTTTTTGCCCAAGGAGCATTATGATTGTATCGCGGGCGCACCTGTGTCTCCATCTCCAGGCGCCCGTGGGGGACGGGTGGCGCCGCTGACCGTGCTACGGTTTGCGGCCGCACCCGTCCCATCCGCTTACCTGACCACACTCACCCCCGTCCACTCTCCCCCTCCCGGGCCCGGGAAATGCGCCAGTGCGCCCCCTATAGCGCGCTCGTTCAATGTGGATTTTAAAGGGACAGGGCCGGTGATTGGATAATTGCCGGGTGCTGACCCTATAAAATGTAGGGGTTTCCACGTCACTTCCCTGCTGGATCTTTGTTGCCCCCGTGCCCTAGAGAAAGGGGTTATCTGTGTATAGTCTCTGCCATGTCCTGCCCACTTGCCTATGTTTCTTGACTCTGAACTTGCCGCCTGCCCTGACCTTCTTGCTACGTCTATTGACCACGAACCTTTGCCCCTGCCTGACCTTGCCACCTGCCCGACCGCACGTCTATTGCCACGATTTCCAGTTAAACCCCCCCCCACCATGCTACACCTCAGCTGCCACCGCAAGCAAGTCACGTCAGGGGTAGCGACCTGGTAGACTCCCGCCGCAGCAAGTCCATCCCACTTTGCTGTGGGCTCTGGTGAAAACCGGGACCTACTTAGATTCCGCTCCCTGGCGTGGGTTACACCATCGCTTGCGGTGATCCAGAGGATCCACTATCCCGGCCGTTACAATGATATGTTTTTTTTCGAAAGTAGACAACCTCTTTCAAGATCAACCATCATCAGATGGTGGGATGGCCTACGAGGTAGAGCAGAGGTGTGGCTTAAAGCTTCTGGGCGCCAATTCAAAATATGCAAAAGGGGCCCTATAGCTGCTATATCTCACTTAAAAATCTTGTTTTTTTTTTTTCTCAAGTGCTCTACCTCTGAAGTGGAGCTATCGCACACACAATATTTACTCATGATCTCCCATATAATTTCCCGTGTGGTATATAAATTTAGGGGCACTTGTGTGGAGATACTTGTTCTGGTTTCAGGCTCTGAATCATTCAGTAGCTTTTCTCCAGCCAGAAGAGGTAGACCGAACCCTTGGGCAGAGCCTTAGAATCCATGGTCATTTCGGACCCATAATCCCTAAACTGCCCATACACATTAGACTATTGTTGGTCAAAAATGCCAGTTTTTGTGGGACAAGCTGACGTTCTAATGTATATAAAACGGATTTTCAGGGACAGAGGGGTCAAGCAGTTGGATTTTAACATGCCTGATCATTGTGTTCTCAAGGGAGATAAGCCTTCACCTATGGTGACCTTACATATTCAATGGGACAAACGCTCATTCTGCTTATAGCTATTACCCCTGATGTCTGAAAACCCGTCTTGTCCATAGTTCTCTATGAGAGCTGTGGATTACCATAATGACTGGGACAGATTTCAGCCTGTAATTCGCGCAGTACGGTGCAAATTACGGGCTGAAATACGTCCCAGAATAAGCCGTGTGACCATAGACTAGGGTTTATACGTCATGTTGCGTTTTTGTTGAATGCAGGTGGTTTTGTAATTAAAGGGGTTGTCTCACTACATTGATTCATCTCACCTCAGTCCTGTTTTCTTTGTTTCACTTTGAATTCAGGGGCGTGTTTACTGGCTTTTACTAGGCTGCAGTAGAAGCCAGGTCTGTAACTATAGCAACCAGTGCAGCCTATCAGGAGAGATCAAACAGGTCTGTAGCTATAGCGACCTGAGGAGCTGATGCAGCCCACACAAGAGGGGATATCTAGGAATAGGTAGGACACTGTTAATGGACATATATTGCAAAGTGACTTGTTTCTGCAAGATCTTTAACATAAAAATCAATCCTTGTGGTGAGACAACCCCTTTAAGTACAAAGTAACTAGAGTTAACCGCCTGCAATAACGCGACGTGTGAACCTGGTTCTAATGTTTCTACACTAAGAGAAATGACTCGAGTTGTGAGACCCATGGATACGATGCTCAGATCCTCACCCAGGCGGGGCCGCCTATGGAACTGGCTTCAGGACTACAACCCCCAGCCGGCCGGGAGCTGCTGAGAGTTGTAGTGGGGCGGAGAAGCCTCCTCCCATAGGCGGCGGCGCTGCGGCTGTGGAGGCGGCCCCTGTGCCCGGCGCTGTGCATTTCCCACACGGAGGGACGGACGAGCTTCCCCGGGGAATCCGGCTCCATGAGGCTTTAATCAGCAGAGCAGCTGCTTCCTGCCATTATCCTATTACACACGCAGCCTGAGCCTCACACTCCGGCTAAGCCGCGGCCCAGGGAGCGATGTGACGGCGGCACTGCCAGCGGCCACCCCCGGGGGCAGGTAGGTGCCAGCGCAGGCAGGACAGGGCTGCATGCCACCGGGGAGGCACCTGACTCCATACACTGCAGCCCCCTGGATGGAGCTGCCCCTGTCCTGCTGCCACCCAAGTGTTATTCTATGGCATCATCAGGAGTCTGACCTGCAGCCCATCCAGAATTGGGGCACCCGCTGCATGGCATCTCCTATGGGCACCCTCTCCCCACGCCCGGCGTCTCCTATGGGCACCGGCTCCCCACGCCCGGCGTCTCCTATGGGCACCGGCTCCCCCTGCATGGCATCTCCTATGGGCACCGGCTCCCCCAGCATGGCATCTCCTATGGGCACCGGCTCCCCCTGCATGGCATCTCCTATGGGCACCGGCTCCCCACGCCCGGCGTCTCCTATGGGCACCGGCTCCCCCTGCATGGCATCTCCTATGGGCACCGGCTCCCCCTGCATGGCATCTCCTATGGGCACCGGCTCCCCACGCCCGGCGTCTCCTATGGGCACCGGCTCCCCCTGCATGGCATCTCCTATGGGCACCGGCTCCCCACGCCCGGCGTCTCCTATGGGCACCGGCTCCCCCTGCATGGCATCTCCTATGGGCACCGGCTCCCCACGCCCGGCGTCTCCTATGGGCACCGGCTCCGCCAGCATGGCATCTCCTTGGGCACCGGCTCCCTGCATGGCATCTCCTATGGGCACCGGCTCCCCACGCCCGGCGTCTCCTATGGGCACCGGCTCCCCACGCCCGGCGTCTCCTATGGGCACCGGCTCCCCACGTCTGGCGTCTCCTGTGGGCACCGGCTCCCCCTGCATGGAGTCTCCTATGGGCACCGGCTCCCCACGTCCGGCGTCTCCTTTGGGCACCGGCTCCCCGCGCCCGGCGTCGCCTATGGGCACCGGCTCCCCGCGCCCGGCGTCTCCTGTGGGCACCGGCTCCCCGAGCCCGGCGTCTCCTGAGGGCACCCTCACCCCACACCCGCCGTCGCCAGAGGGCACCCGCTCCCCACGCCCGGAGACTCCGCGGGGCACCGGCTCCCCACGCCCGGCGTCTCCTGTGGGCACCCGCTCCCCGCGGCTCCTATGAGCACCGGCTCCCCGCGTCCCCTGTGGGCACCGGCTCCCCGTGTCCGGCGTCTCCTGTGGGCACTACAAATTAGTGGCCTATGTCTGCTTCAGGAGCAAACACCAGGCACCCCTTCTTGTGTGTGTGGGTTGGGGGGGGGGGGGGGGGCTCCGCACCTGGACCCCCATCAGTGATATACGTGAAGCTTTGGTTAGGACTCTTTCTGGGGTTTTTGTGGGGGGGGTTTCTTCTCCCCTGTTCCCATTATTTTAGGTTTCCCCGGGTTGGAGCTATATCTATTTACAAGGGGGGGTCCCTTAATCCTTAATATAATTTTTTTTTTTTTTTTTTTTTATATATATTTTTAATAAAATATATTTTTTTTTTTTTTTTTTTTTTTTTTTTTTTTTTTTTTTTTTTTTTTTTTTTTTTTTTTTTTTTTTTTTTTTTTTTTTTTTTTTTTTTTTTTTCTGGGGTCTGCTCTGTGTGGTAGGGGTTTGCTTCTCCCCTGTTCCCCATTATCTCAGGTGCCCCGGGCTTGGAGCATCTATATCTATTGTACAATGGGTGGTCCCTTAATACCTTAATATAATGTTGTGCCCATGGGGGGTAGAAATGGATGTGCTGTTGGGAGTCTGACCTCCAGCCCATCCAGAAATTGGGGCTCCGGCTCCCCGTGTCTGGTGTCTCCTATGGGCACTCTATAAATTGGGGCTCCCGCTCCCCGTGTCTGGTGTCTCCTATGGGCACTCTATAAATTGGGGCTCCCGCTCCCCGTGTCTGGTGTCTCCTATATGGTCTCTAGGTTATAGAGTGCCCATAGGGATGGAAACCGGTCCACCGCTTCTTTAGTAACAAACTCCAGGCGCTCCCTTCTTGTGTGCGCGCGGTCTCCTCCTCTAGACTCCCGAGAGGCTCATTAACCTGCTGCAAATGTTTTTGGTAGACACGTATGGGGTCCTGGTTAATGTGATAGTGGCTTGCTTCTCCCCAGTTCCCCTATATTCCGGTGCCCTCCGTGGGGTGACATTTAGGTTTGGAGCCACTATATCCATTGCACTATGGGTGGTCCCCTAATATATCGCTGTGCCCATGGGGGGCCAGATTGGGATGCACCAGCTGCAGAATTCGCCCCCAGTCACACACGGGAAGGGTTTCTAGTTGCAGAATGGAAGTGATTCTGGTTTCCTTTCAGATCCCGTCATCCGTGTAGACATTTCACCAGCGCCTGTATTCTGTGAATGGAGACCTCTGGGGCAGACGGACATTCAGTGAATACAAGCAGCTGTGAATGCAGTCTCCCAGTACAACATATAAAGTGTCCCCCAAGCACCTTCCAGCGCTGGCATCTGATGCCACAATGAAGTGCAGGAGGTAAGGGTGAGGTCAGCGGGCAGATTAGCAGCGTGGATGTCATTGCCCTGTAAAGATAGTAAACCAATCAATGTGAGATGCCAACAAGCTGCTGCCAGTCCTCCCCAATCCGTGTGAGGGGCAGGGTTTATTGATTCGTGTGGAGTGATGGGTTGTGTAAAACAGCAGCGCCCGTCTACAAGTGCATCATTCTGGGTCAATGCCGGCGGCTTATCTAGATACAGGGAGAGATGCCACGAAGCTGGAGAGATTCTTAATGACAGATGAATTCTCTTGTTTTGTTTCCCAGGTGCCCCCTATGCCAGGAAAGCTAGAGAGTGAGCATGTCAGCCCAGGAGGGTGCCAGCCCGGCACCACCTCACTTGCACCCCATTGCCAGAACATTAACGCTGCGGGGGATTCGTGGGCACGCCGCAGAGGGTGGCAGTCATGGGACGGTTGCCGACTGCAAGAAGGTTCATAACTCACTGAATAAAGTGACGGCCTGCTATCGGCAGCTGGTGATGTGCGTCGGGGGAACGTCGGACTGTCCCCGTCTACGGGAGGAGCTGGAGGAAAGTAGGAAGAAAGCCTTTGAACTAAGCACTGGTGAGTGGCTCCTAAAAACCAGAGTGCAAGGATGAGAGGCGCGTGTCCAGCCCATCACAGTGGGCTGCACGTTGCCAAAGTGTGACTCCCAGAAATGGCTTCTCTCATGTAGGGGGCTCATGTCTCGCTGCAACAAGGAATCGAGCATGGGGAAAATGGGAGCACCCAGTGGGTTTGGGGATTGGAGTGTTTCTATCACTTACCATTCAGGTAAATGAGCTAGGCTAAGAAAGCGGAGAGGTGGTCGCACTTGGAGGTGGTCGCACTTGGAGGTGGTCGCACTTGGAGGTGGTCGCACTTGGAGGTGGCCGCACTTGGAGGTGGCCGCACTTGGAGGTGGCCGCACTTGGAGGTGGCGCTCGCTGTACGTTCATATGAGCGTTCACTTGATTGGCTGTAGGAACTCCTTTAAAAGACAACGGAAAGAGCTGGGTCACTGTGGCCACCTCTGTTTTTGGAGTGGGCACATGCCCAGCGGGCCTTCTCGTCACTTCTGGGCTATGCGACTTGCCTAGCTCTCTGCAGTCTCTTCTATGGGATTTCCGCATACAGATGAGTGAGTGTGCTCGGCCATATTCGGAACGCCCATAGAAGTGAATGGAGAGACTGGCACAAGTGCGACAACCTGTCCTTTCTGTACAACCCATAATGAGCCGACCGCTATCTGGAAGTTGCGTAATGGAAATATCCTTTTATTGCCAATGCTGCTAGGGATGTCCCCGCTCATAACAGGTGTAATGCCTTGTTGCACCGAAAGATCAGCATTTAGAGCAGGGGTGTCAAAAGGCGGCCCTCCAGCTATTGGGAAACTACAACTCCCATCATGTATTTATATAATCTATAACAGTGGGCATGATGGGAGTTTCCCAACAGCTGAAGGGCCGCAGTTTGACACCCCCGATTTAGAGGCTTATTCCACTCTCCCTACAGCTGTGTATGGGGAGTGGTGAGTACATTCCACTACCTAGGAACTAAGTCATGGGGATACCCCTCTGCAGGTTTACTTTTATTTAAATATTATTGCTGCAGGTGCTGTAGTAAAATATCATTAACATACTTACCTTTGTAGCCACCCCTGTTCCAGCGCTGCCGGTCCTGCTCCTGGCAGTCAGTCACCAGTGATTGGCTACAGCAGTCACATGACCTTTACAGACGTCACTTCGAAATGGTGATGTCATGTGACTGCTGCAACCCATGAATAGAAAGTTAGCATAAGACCCAAGGAGAGGAACCAGCAGCGGCAATGATCTTTTTAAATAAAACTAATAAAAGCCTCCGCTGATGATTATTCACTTGTGACTGCTGAGGGGAGTGGTGAGACCCTACTCGGGGGTATGGATAGGAAGTACTCCCTCTGCTGATCCAAACCACTCGGGAGGCAAAGCCCAGAAAAAAAGAATCCAGAATCCGCTGCCAAGGAGGAGACAAATGGAGGTGAAAAAAAATTCTCACTTTTTGAGTCGCTGCTCTGCTATCGGAATCCATTGTGCTTAGAAGTAATAGGTAATGTTAGGGAGTTGCTGAGGATAACGTTCATCAATGTAAATAGTTCCGAGATACATTTTTACCTTAAAGGGGTTGTCTGTCATAAAAAAGACCCCTGGGGCCCTATAAATATATAAAACCTATCCTCCCCTTCCACCGGCCTTGTTCTATTTACATTCTATCACTTCCTAAGACCGGGGAGAGCCAGCGCTGGAATCGGGAACCTATGTAGTATAGATTTTTATGCATTTTTTTTTTTTTTATGGCGCCCTGGGAGCATAATATTATTTTTTCTGTATGACATGGACATCTCCTTTAACACCCTGCAGACCTCCTGTTGACTTGGGAGATGTTCACACGATGTATTGCAGCACGTACAGTACGCGGCGCAATACATCAGGGGTTTCTGGCGCTTGCGATAATTCCGCAGAGCTGGGCTGCTGGCAGCCCGGCACCCCCATAGACATGTCGCTGACCTCCCCACGCGTACAATACTTGCGATCGTATTGTATGCGCGGGAGGTGGGGGGGGGGGGTGAAGAGGCGTAATCCATAGTTTTCTATGAGCGCTATGGATTACCGTAATTATGAGGTGTATTAAGCCCAGTTCAAAATAAGCCGTGTGAACATACCCTTAAACTGCCATTGTCTGGGCAGTTCATCTCTGCATGGATTTTCTGAAACACTAAGGCCTCGTTCACACGGCTTATTGCTGGCGTAATTTCGGGGACGGATTTCGCCCCGCAATTACGCCGGCTGCCGTACAGCGGGGGCGGGGGGCCGGCAGCTCGCCGGCCCCATAGACACACATTATTCACGGCACGTACACGCCTTAAATAATTGACATGTCACTTTCTCCCCCCTCAGAGAAGAGACGGAATCCATAGTTCTCTATGAGAACTGTGGATTACTGTAATGCCCGGGACGGATTTCAGCCGTATTGGAGCGCAAATACGGTGCGAAATACGGGCTGAAATCAGCACCCAAATAAGCTGTGTGAACGAGGCCTAATTGTACAGCTGTGTGAGTGGAAAAACTAACTGCCGGCGATAGCTGGCTCTTCAGTGGGAAAATAAAAAAAATAAAATAAAAAAAAAATTAAAAAATGCACCTTAAAGGTATTTTTCTGACCTCATAGGGGAAGAGGCGGCACAATATGTAAACTAAAATAATAACCAAATAAAAATTAAAAAATAAATTTTTCATAACAGCCTAAACTGCAACTTATATATCACTTATCAAAACTTTATATCACTTATTTATAAACGTCCGTGATGAAAGTGACACAATTACACAACTCCTTTTAGTGCCACTCTTGCTATAAAAAAAAAAATGTGAGAAAGACTAGATTTTTTTTTTCTTATTTTTTTTAAGAATAGGATGAAGGATAATAGTATAATAAAGAAAAGTGTGAAAATTACATAAATATGAAGCCTAAAATATCACGGAAAAAATTGAAGGCGTGCAAGGTGACGTAATAGCGTTCAAGCTGACGTGTACTATGGAGAACAACCAGTTCCTGACCAGGCCCATTATAAGAAGTCCTGTGAGACTCCGTAGCGACACAATGTGCACGGCGCCTCATCTAAACTCTACAGTTTGTTCCTGAACTTTGATCTTGGAGTTGTGTTCAGATGTGGTGGAATTTGCTGCAGGTCTGCAGAGTGGATCCAAATCTGCAGCAAATAAAGTCCGGTCCATGTGGATAGGGTTTTGGAAAAGCCATTGACGCTCGTAGTCAACCAGCTTGCTACAGATTGTCATATTCTGTCGCAGATTAGAATTGTGGATTTCACCTCTTCAGTTTATCCTGATGAAATCTGCAGCACAATGTGTATGTAACAGGATTAGCTGCAGAATTACCATGGATTTTCAGTGACCTTTCCAGCCACATGTGAACTCATCCTTGCAGGGGATGCTTGTTAGAATAAAGTCCATCCGCCCGCACCCCATGTTCATACTTCTCTGCTGTTCATGTCCTCGGATCAGGGACCTAATTGCAATCTATACTGACCCGTGCATCAGTCATCTTACATTGCTGCTGTATCGCGCCCTGTGCCAAGAAGAATCAAGGCATTGCTGCAGCTCCAGGGAATTCGACCACATGACTCCCCACCTTTACATTAGACGTCTTCTTAACTGCTTATTGCTCTATTAAAATGATTTTGCTTCTTTCCATCTAGTGCAGGAATGACGGTATAATGATGGTTGCTGGGCAGGAGCCTTCACTATGTTAATATTTATAGCAGCTGGAGACTTTACAGAATATTGCCCTATTGGCTAAATGTGTTCATAATACAAATATTTTAGCAGATAATTTAAGTTTGAACGAGGATTTTCCTACAATCTTTTTCAGACCTATTGAAACACTAGGAACTTTACATGAAGTTTTGGGGAATTGTATAAACTGCATGGTAGACCTTCTGTTACACAGTGGAATGCAGGATACCAGGAGCATGGAATTTTCAACCCCCTAACAAGAGTATAAGGGGTTTTGCACTTTAAATGACATCCGAATGGATTGGAGGGTGCAGGGTGAGGCAAGTCCTATTTAGGGCCGGACTGGGACTAAAAAAACAGGCGTGGAACAAAACCTCCATCAGTCCACATTCAATATCCACCTGAGTCATGTACCTCTATACTAAACCAAACCGCACCATCAACAAAAGAAAGTAAAAGTGGTGCATAGAAACCCCTAATCATAGGGTAAGGGACAAACATGCACTCGCTTTATGATCAGGAACTGGTGTAATATACAAATCAATATACAAGCACCAATATAACCCACAATGCTGCCATAAAGTGACCACATAGTGGTTAGACTCCTGCTCAGGTTGCCATCATGTGACCGTGAATACAGCACAGAAGCAAAATAACCACTGACATTCAGGGACTCACAGGAGACATCTTCTCTGAGAGTTGTTCTCTTTCCCTTTTTTTTTCTCCATCTGGCTCAGATCGCCATGACGGTTACTCCTGGTCATGACTCGTCTCTGCAGAACTTACCACCCAAATATATTAGACTCTTCACTTTTCCAGCACCTCCCTTACCTGTACTCATCTGTATACAAACTGTCCATCCATAGCACCTCAAATGGTAATAACGACACCCTTCTGCCCCTAACAGCAAAAGTGCTCCAGGTGGCTATTGGGCTTCATTTTTGCATCCCTTTTTAGTCTTTTGTGCCCCCCAATAGTAGGTAGGAATATCCCCAAAATGGGTAGGTGAATAGATGAACCCCCTTTTAAATAGACCTCAATTAGGCAAGTAGGTTTATAGTCAGTAGGCCCCTCTCCATTAAGTAGGTAACTAACATACGCTCATCATTAGGTAGGAAAGCATATGATCCTTTTAGGAGGTAGGTATATAGGCTCCCCATTAAGTAGATAGGTATATAGGTCCCCGGTGAGTCAATATATAGGCCTATTGTAGGTAGGTATATATGTTATGCTTAATCGTCTTTTTGTAGACCTAAAATGCGTCTAAGCTTTGTGTGTTTGTCTATACCACGTCTTTTATTAATTTTTTTTAAATGGTACAATAAAGTTGGATATACGTTTTATTGCTATTGTTGAGTGCTGGACATCTTTTCTATCTTTAAAGGTATATAGGGCCCCTGTAGATTGTAATATAAGTTGCCTTAGGCTTGTTGCCTCTGAGAACCATTGGCGAAGGAGACGCGATAACATCACTACGTTGGCCTTCAAGAGTTAGCGGCACAAAGTATTTTTGTTTTGTAGCGATGCTACCTAAGAGCTAATCTACTTCCATATAGCCAGAAGGTAGTTGGTATATGGACATGTCCTGCTCATGTCAAGGACTTTCAATATGAATGATACAACCTAAGAGCATGCCTTTTCTCATAAACCCAGAACAAGGTAGTTGGTGCATACAGACATACCCTGTTCATGTCAGGGACTTTCAATAGGAGTCCTGCTACCTAAAAGCATACTTATTTCCTTATGCTTGGAGCCGGTTAGTCAGACATGAGCGGAGAATGTCCATGTGCACTAACTTCTTGGACTGTTTTATTGCGATCTCTGGGGTTTTAGCATGGTTCCCTTATTCTGATGACCTGTAATTGCTGGAGACGTTATGGCCAGCCACTGATCTCTCCTGCAGTGCCCAATACAAAGTTACGGTTATATGGTGCACCCAGAGAGGCTACTCTTGGTTATAGAAGAGCCGCCCCGAGCAGTCAACAACCACTTGGACGTCCACTTGCCTTTGTAGAGCATAAGGGATTGTCTTTTTTTATGCAACCCCCTTGAGCTAGTAAGAGCGGATGGGGACCCTAAGTGACCTCTGTAGGCAAATGTGGCATTTCACCCCTAAGGGGTCATTGTAGAGTTGGCTCCTTATGGGTGATCTCTAAACCCGTCCTCTGTTTTATAAAGAAAGCTTATACATTATGTATGGGTTTATTCCAGACAAATAACAGAACAATATTCTGCATGTTGTACATAAAGCAGCTTAGCGTTGTTGGTATCACGTAATGCCGTAGAGTGCCAGATTTTGTCTTGTGCTGGTGTCAACCAGTCATGTCAGCCTTTGTGAAACATGAAGGGCTTATAAATCTATTATGAGCAGGCTGGCAGAATGACAAATTTACAGTAATGAAATGTGATGAAGGCTATGTATTTTTGTATTCTGATCTCCTTCTCTATTCACCAACAGATCTGATGAACACATTAATGGTCCTGTTGATGGAGCAAGAGGTGACCCAGGAGGACAGAGTGGAGTTAGAACGAACCTGGGTCCTATTCCTCTCCACCTTAGAGCTCTTCCAGCAGGATTTGTGTAAAGCACACCACCTTTGCCAACTCTTTCCTTTTGCACGGGGCGGCGAAAAAAAGATTCCGGGCAAAAGGGGTAAAAGGGAAGGGCCCCCTGAAGTTCTTAATAGGGCACACGCCAAAAAAAGTCACCCCCACAAACAGATACGGGGAACACCCCAAAAAGGCCCCAGAGAAACCCTTTCTTTCCCCCACTTGGCTGGTCAGATCGAGTATGTGGAAAGGATGCTTCATGACATGCAGATGAAAGTCAGCATTCCCATATGGACAGTAGAAGCCACCGAGGAGGCTTGGGCAAGATCACTCAAAAAAGGACCTGGATTTGGGGGCAACCAAATTTTAAAAACGGGTGGGGGAAGAGATTTCCAGCAGGGGCTGTTGGTCAAGGCCTTTCACTGACTCGGCCCCTATGTATGGGTTTTTAAGAACATCTACCCCTGGAGTTCTTTAAAAATTTTGGTTATTTTGGGGGCCCAAAGTTAAAGGGGCACCCACCGTTTTTTAAAACATAAGCGGCTTCTTTTCTTTTAACTTCCCGTTTTTTATTTGGAAATTTTGAATTTACGATTTTTGGGTTCTTTTCCCGGGTCCTTTTTTTGGGTGAATGGGGGGCTTGCCGCCCAACCCGGGCCCCCGGGTTTGGGGGAACTCTGGACCGGGGCCCGAAATTTTTTAAAAAATTTTCTTTTTGGGGGGTTTTTAAATGATGAAGCCAGCCCAACTTTTTAGCTTTTTCAAAACCTTTGGGTTTTGGGGTAATGAAAACTACGTGTGAGGAACAAATCCCGCCCAAAATTAAGGGGAACTAATGGGGAAATGGTTTTTTCAGCTTATGTTTTAAAAACCCCTTTGGTACCCTTTTTTTTTACTATTAAAGGTGAAACCCCCCGGGAAAGCCTTTTTTCCTTTACAACCCGCCCTGGTGGCCTCCTCATGGGGCCAAACAAATATTTTTAAAAACCTTTTTGGGGGCGGTTCCCCCCGGTCCCTAAAAAAAAATTTAATCTTGGTATAAGGGGTTCCCCCGGGGGTGTCAACCAGCCCGGTCCATTGGGGGTTAAAATTTGGGGGTTTAGGGCCCGGAAACTTCTCGGCTTTTGCCGGCCCCATGGAAAAGGGTTTAAAAGGTTTCAAAATTTTTAATTTTATCGGGAAATTTTTGAACTTCCCTTTTACCTTTTTTTTTCTGCTCCTTGTGGCGGAACCTATGGGGGAAAAACCGAATTGACCATAAAATTTACCCTAATTTCTTTTTGGGGGCCCTAGGGGGGAATTCTTACTTTAAAACTATTTTCAACTAAAAGTATTTTATTTTATCACCTTTTTGCCTTAAAACCTTTTTTTTTAAAACCCGTTCAACTCCCAAAATAATTTTTTATTTCAAAGGGGGGAAAGGGGAACCCACCAAAATAAGGGAGGCCATATATTTCGGGTTTTAAAAAAAAAATAATTTTTTTCCCTCCAAACTCCCTGGGTTTCCCTTTTATTTTTGGGAAAAATTAAAATTTGGCCCCTTCCCTAATTTTAATGGGCCACATTTAAAATTAAATTTTTGGGCCCCCCTTTGGGGACACCCTCTGCAGGAGTAACCCCAAAGGGAGAAAAGGGAAGAATCCAATTAAAAACGGTTTTATTCCCCCCAACCCCCCCCCAAAAATTTTTTCAACCCAGCTTTTTAAAATGGCTTTTCAAACAGGTTTTAGGAAGAAAGCAATAATTTTTAGAGAAATTGGGGAAAGGGGGGAAGTTCCCCTCAACACCCCAGGCAAATTATTCCCCCACCCGATTTTAAATTCGGGGCAGCATGGAAAACGATAGGGCGAAGCCCCTATGGGATTGGGTGAAATTTTTTTTTCTGGGGGAAATGTTTTTTTATGGGAGGGGATGGTGTCCGAACCGCGTTTCAGCACATAGTATTTTAGTGCTCGGAAGTGGAAGGGGGATTTTGGGGTTTTTTGGGTTCTCTGGTGGGTAAAATTTGGGGGCCCCCCTGGAAATAGGTGATCCTAAATTTTAAAAGGGTTTAAAAGGGAAATGAGCTTAAAGGGGCCCATGGGGAACCCGGAAACCCCTTTCCCCTATAACCAGTTTAGCGGTGGGAAAAAAATTTTTTGGGGGGGGTCAGGGTGAAAGTTTTTTAAAATTTTTGTTTTCTCAACCTTTGTCTTTTAAAAATTGTCACCCCCTGCAGGGGTATTTCCCCAAGGGGGGCCCCCTTTTAAAGTTTGAATTCCATTTTTTTAGGGACACCCCCCCAATAGGATTCTAGGGATCCCTTTCTGGATTTTTTAAATTAAAATGTATATATAAAGGTTTTCCCCGTTAGTAAAGGGGGGGTTTTCCCCCAACTTGGGTAATTTGAAAAGGGTTTATTCCTTTTTAGGAAATATTAAAAAGGGGAAAAGGTTTTGAAATTTATTTTTAAATTTTTGGGGTAAGAAGGGTTTTTGTGTTTTTTTTAAAAATAATTAAAATTTTCATTTTTTTGGGGTTTTTAAGATTTAAAAAACGATAGAGTTTTAAATTTGCCCATGGGAAAAAATTAAATAAAAAGTGATTAAAAAGTCACTCTCCTGTTTCCTTTTTTTTTGGGAAAATTTCCCCTTGTTTGTGGGGAAATTTTTTTTTAATTTTATTTGACCCATTGACTGTTTTCCCCCTTTTAAAATTAGCAATTTTATTATAAATCATGCATTTTTCCAAAAAATACTCTTTTAAAAGAAAAAAAAAAAGCAAGGGGGGAACCCCCGGGCCCCCCACTTTATCTTCCCAAAAAACTTTTGTAAAATCTTTTTGCGTGGAAAGTTTAGGGTAGTCCCCCGGCATCCTTTAAACTTGGGGGGCCCCCAACTTTGGGAAAATACAACTTTTCCCATAATTTAAATTTATAATCATTTGGGATACAGTTTGGGAAAAAAAAGGGAGGTTTGGGGGTTTTCCCAAAACTGGGTTTGGCCGCCCCAGTTTGGGGGCCTGGACAAGAAAAGTCCCCCAATTTCGTCCCAAAAAATCTAGTGTTGAAAAATCCCGCCCCAGGTTACAAACTGGGTAGGGCTAACCCTTTATGCCACTAAAACCCGGCCCGCAAAAAGTTTGGTGCTTTTTTTTTGGCCCCGCCCCCCTTTCCCAAAAAAACCCATTTCCCCCCCTTTTTTAAGGGACCCAAACCCCTTTTGTTAGAAGAAGAAAAGCAAAACCTTGTTTTTAAAAAAAAACCCAAGCCTATTTTTTCACACACAAACCTTTTTCCCCCAACCTTTTTTTTCAACCCTCCCCCATTCCCTTTTTTAAAAACCTTTTTAATTTAACCCCAAGGGATGAAAATTTTTTTTTAGCAAAACCCCGGGCCTTTGGGGGGGGAGCAATTTATTTTTTTGTGACCCCGTTTTTTTTTTCACTTTTTTTTTTTTTTTTTTTCCTTTTTGAGCGGGGACTTTTTTTTTTTTTTAAAACTTTTTTTGGGGCACTTTTTCTTTGCCGCGTTTTTTTTTTTAAAAAAAAAAAAATAAACAAAAAAACAAAAAAAATCTTAAAAAAACCCTTCAAAAAAAAAAACAAAAAAAAAAAAAAAAATTTTTTTCCTTTTAAAAAAAAAAAAAAAATTGGCCCCCAAAATGGTCCACTTCAATAAGGGTCCCCCAAAGAATCCCTTAAAGTTTTTTAAAATTTTTTTTTTAGATTAATAGTGCATGCAATAAACCCATATTATTTTTGGGCGTCTTTACCCAAAATAAATGTTCTTTCCCAGGGCATTATTGGGTTTACAGGCCCAAAGGGGCCCATCTTCTGGTGTTAAAAATTTTTAAAAAGGGGAACCGGTTTAGTGGGAAAAATTGTCCTTTGGTGCTTTCCTTTGGGGGCCCAGGCCCTTTAGGGATTGATGTGCATGCCTGGGGCTTTGGGAATGAAAAGGGGGTTTTCTATCTGTTTAGTTTTATTACCAAATTTTCCCCCCCAAATCCCCCCCCCCCCTTTTAAGATTTCTGAGAGTAACATTTTACCCCCCAAGAGAAAGGGTTGTATTTTCCAACTTCAAAATTTCGGGAATTTCGAATTTATTTTTCCCCCATTTCCCCGCTGATCTTTTCTTTTTCCTCTCTGGGGAAAGCTGCAGCCAGCAGTCCTTGCAAGGAAAAATAGTATCCCAAAGGGGGAAGTAGGGGAGGGGTAGGCCAAAGTAACAAAGGGTAGCTTTTAAAAGGGAAAAATGTTAAATGCCGGCCCTCCTTCAAGCAGGAAAATTTTTAGAGGGAAAAGGAGTGAGCTCTGGGATATTTAGGGGGTTTTAAAAGAATAAAAGGAAAAAGAAGTGAGCTCTGTGATATGTAGGGGTTTTTGATAAGGAGGAAACTAGCTCTGTGAAATATAGGGTTAAAAGGATAGAAAGGGGAAAGCTGAGCTCTGTGATATTTTAAGGGTTTTTGGGTAAAAGGAGAGGGGATGAAACTCTTTGATATATAGGGGTTTTAGGGTAGGGAGGGAATGACTCGGGAAAATATTGGGTTTTTAGGGTACAGGGGGGAAACTGAAGCTCTGTGATATATAGGGGTTTTGGTAAGGGGGAGGAGGATACTCTGTTTATATATAGGGGTTTTAAAATAGGGAAGAGGAAACCTGAGCCTGTGATATAAAAGGGTTTAAAATGTTTGAGGAAAAAGGAAACCCGAGCTTTTGTGATAATAGGGTTTTATGATAGAGGGGAGGGACGGGGCTCTTTATATATAGGGGTTTTAATGGATAGAGGGGAAAAAGGACCTGAGGGTCCGTGATATATAAGGTTGTATGAAGGGGAGAGAAAACTGACTCTGAATATAGGGTTTTAAAGATAGAGGGAGAGAACGAGCTTTTCGGATATATAGGGTTTTAATGTTTAAAAAGGAGAGAAGGGTGAGCTCTGTGATATTTTTAGGGGTTTTAGGATAAGGGGAAAGGGGAAAGAGCTCTGTGATTTTATTTATTAGAATAGAGGAAGGAAGAGCTCTGTGATAAAATTTTTGGGTTATAGGATAGAGGAAAAAGGGGCTGGCTCTGAGATAAAATAGGGTTATTGATAAAAAAGGAGTGAGCTCTGGGAATTAAAGGGGAATGTTCATTTTAAAAAGCATTTTTAAAAATTTAAAAAGGGGGAAAACCTGCTGACCTCACCCACAGACAGTGATTGACAGTTTGGTCTGTACAAAAAATGACATAAAAAAAAGCTTTTCAAATTTGGGGTTTTTAGGGGGGGTAAGCCCGGATTCCCATATCTCAAAAGGGGTTTTTCCAACCTGCCGTTTCCAAAGGGCCCAAGCAAAACTTTAAAAAAAGGGGAAAAAAAAAACACTTTTTCTTCCTTTAGGGTGAGGGTTGTTTTATAGCATTTAAATTTCATATTTTGCCCTGTTTTCCCCGCTCTTCTAAATCTCTGACAAAAGGCGGGAGATGTAATCATAGAACAGATGGGTACGGCTGAAAATTTAAACAATCATAAGTAAGGGAGACTACACGGCTTTTTTCGGGGGGGTAAATTACCCGTGTGGGCGGGAAACGGGGGGTATACCCCCTGGGAATTCACATGTATTTTTATTCCCCCCGCCGGGCATATTCGCCGAGCAGGGGAGAGTTTCTTATGAAACTGTGGGGTTACCCTAATGACTGGGGCGTATTCAAGCCATAATTTGCGCACTCCGGGAGTAATTTAAAGGGCGAAATACGTCCAAATTTTAGAGCCGTGTTTCACATTGGGCCCAATTGCTTTCCTATATTTTCCCCAAAATTTAACCCCACACTGGGTTTTCCCTTTTTCCCTGATTTAAGTCACTCCCGGCTCTTGCCTTTTCAAAAGGGGAAAACAGGGCAGGAAACCCGAGAAACTTCTGTGCTTCAGAGCAGATAAAATTCCCCTCTCCTGACCCCGGTAGTAAACAAAAAAACAAGATTTGAAAAAATTCTTGATTAACCCTTTTTCTTACTTTTAAAAACCCGATTCTTAAAAGTCCCCGACAACCATTTTAAAAAAGGTCCTGTTTTTGGGTTTTCTCTGCTTTTTATTTTGAAATACAGCATAAATCATTTTAGCCTTTTTTTATGACAAAGCTCAGCTCTCCTCATTCTAAAAAACCCTATATATTAAAAGAGCTCAGCTTCCTTTTCCTCTTAAATAACCCTATTTAAACACAAAAACTCAGCTCCTCTCCTTTTTTATATAACCCCATATATCACAGAAACCACTCCTCTCCCTCTAGCATATCACCTTTATATTTACAGAGCCTCAATCCTCTTTTTTATTTATCCCCCATATATCACAAAGGGGCCCGCTTTTTCTCCCTTTTCAAAAATTTAAACCCCCAAAAATTATAGGCTCCTTTTTTCCCCCTATCATTAAACCCCATATACACAACTTTTGTTTCTCTCCTTATCCTTTTAACCCTATATATTTAAAAAGTCCGGGTTCTCTCCCCCTATCCTAATATCCCTTTTATATCACCAAAAAGCTCAACTCCCCCCTCAAACCCCCTATAACCCCCCTTTTATCACAGAGTTGCTTTTCCCTTTTCTGTTTTTTATAACCCCAATATATCACAGAGGTCAGCTTCTCTCCTCTTCCCCCTATAAACCCCTTTTATATCCCAAAAAGGTCAGCGCCTTCCTCTTTCCTTTTAAACCCCAATATCACGAGCTCGGGGTCTCTCCTTTTATCCTATAACCCTATATTTTTCACAAAAGTTCAGTCCCTCCTCTACAAAATAACCCTATATATCACAGATCTCAGCTTCTCCCCCTTTTACTATAAAACCCCATATTCACGAGCTCACTCCTCTCCCTCTATCATATAAAACCCAAATTTTAAACACGAGCTCAGCTTCTCTTTCCCCTTTTATATAACCCTTTTTTAAACAGGCTCGCTTTTTCTTTCCCCTGTCATATAAACCCATATATCACAGAGCTCAGTTTCTTCCCTTCTAAACATATAACACTTGAAACACAGAAACTTTACTCCCCTCCTCTTTTTATTTTTCCCCAAAATTAAACACAATGCTCAGCTTTTCCCCCAATTCCAATAACCCAATATCACGAAGCTCGCTTTCTCCCCCTTTTTATAAACCCTAAATCACAGAAACTACGTCTCTCCGGGCTATCATATAACCCTTTTATATCACAGAGCTCAGCTCCCCTCCTCCCTTTCCCCTATAAAACCCCATATATCCCAAAAAGCCCCAGGCTCTCCTCTTTCCATATAACCCCCATATATCAAAAGCTCAAATCTCTCCTCTATCCCATAACCCTATATATCAAAAAGTCAACCCCCTCTCCTCTAAACATATAACCCTTTTAATCAAAGGCTCGCTTTTCTCCTTTTGTCATATAACCCTATATATCACAGATAGCTTTCTTTCCCCTGTCATTTTAGCCCTATAAATCACAAAAGCTTTAGGTCTCTCCTTATCCTATTAAACCCCAAAAATATACAAGTTCGCTCCTCTCCTCTATTTATATAACCCTATTTATCACGACTTTAGCTTCTTCCCTAAACTATAACCCCATATATCACAAGCTCAGCGTCTCTTTCCCCCTTTTCCTATAACCCTATATATCACAAGAGTTTTAGCTTTCTCCTCTAAACATATAACCCTAATATCACAGAGCTCCCAAAATTCTCTCCCCTTCATTAAAAACCCTATATACACCCGGCTCAGTCCCCCCCTCTTTTTTTTATAACCCTTTTTATCACAAAATCTCTGCTTTTCTCCTCTATCATATATCCCCTATATATCACAGAGCTCAGCGTTTTCTCCTCTTCCATATAACCCTATATAATTTACAGAGCTCAGCTTCTCTCCTCTGTCATATAGCCCTATATATCACAGAACTCAGCGTCTCTCCTCTATCCTATGGCCATATAGATCAGAGCTCAGCTTCTCTCCCTCTATTATATCCTCCTCTCAGATTGTGTAGCATGAACAATTTGACAGGCTTTCTTTCAGAACAGGGGTAGCTTTTTGTTCTAGCTCCTGAAGGGTGTCCTGAGTGGGGAACCTACCTCATGATGCCCATATACTTTATTAAGCTATGTGCATAGGGGTCATCATCTGATCTGTAATCTAGGGTATTTTCAAATGCACAGCATATCCGTTTTATTGTGGAAATACCAAAGATCTTACCCGTTGGTATAACAACCAGCGCATTGTGGTATCCACGGCAGAGGTTCAAGGTAATACTCGTGGATTTTTGCTGTGGACTTTTACTCTGTAGTGACAGATTCATTGTTTACCCAAGTTTTGATGTTTGATGTAGAATCTGACATGATTTAGTGTCAAAGAAGTCAGGTCTGTGGTTCCGGGTGTGAATTACAGTGCACATTGCCTTAGAAAAAAGGTAATTACATGGCACAGGTCAGAATCTGTATGAAAAATAAAACTCTGTGTGAACTGTGACTTGGGGAGAAGTCGATGGGCCTTCTCACCCTCCCACCCCTGCATACCATGGCCCCACCCTCTATATTTCCACCATATAGTAACCTTATAGTGGTAGATACCAGTGCCCACAGTGCAATTACATCTAGTGACTTTGGTCTAAGGAGTCGTTTACGTTCCCTTTTCTTCGGTCCAAACCACGATGATGATTTCTCCCGGCCACCACTCGTCCCTGCAGAATTTATAACACAAACACCCTAACTGTGCCCCCTCCCTCCCCCAAGTACAAATTCCCCATCCATAGTGCCCCAAATGATTACCCCCTTTGGGGCCCTGGTCGTTAGGGCCTCTTTAAGTAGTTAGTTATATAGGGCTCCTAGTAGGTAAATAGGTAAGTAGGTCCACCAGTAGACCCCTCCCTCTCACTGTCCAGTACCACCAGAAAATTATGTTTTAATTTTAAAGACCAGCCTAAGGCCTGTTCTATGTATACATTCCTAATTGTGGGGATAGGCCCTGTGGGCAGTGAGGACCCATAAGTTAGGGCCTCCTTGCCTTTAATAGCAATGCAGGGCCCTTGACTTGTGGGGGGGGGGGTGGGGGGGGCAAGAGCCCATCCTTGAAAAAAGGGGTTTTCACAGGCTTTTTCCCCCGAGGTTTGTGCGCCGTATTGAGCGCAAAAAATCCGCCGTGAAAAAGGGGGCGGGACGGGGGCGGGGCCGGAGCGCGGCGGGGGGCCGCTCCCGGCCCCCCATAGACAATGCATTGTTTGGCGCGTACGCGCCTAAATAAGTGATGTACTTTCTCCCCCCGCGGCGGTTTGCCGGCGGGGGGGGCGACGGATTCCACTTTTTCTCTATGAGAGCAGTGGATTACCGTAATTGCTTGCCGCGGATTGGCGCCGTACTGAAGCGCAAATCCGGGTGCGCAGTACGGCGCCAATACGCGGCAGAATAAGCCGTGTGAACGGCCCTTAAGAATGTATCTCAGAGCACTTGCTAGGAGCCCCACACAGGGACTCAGGCGGGGCCCTTTACTGGGGCTCAGACAGGGCACTTACCTGGGGCTCTTTACAGGGTCTCTGTGCTGTGGGAGGGAGTGCTCGGCCTCCGAGTCACAGCGCTATACAAAGTGGAACAGTGCTATACAATACATGGAAATCCCTAAAGAAGCATTTATGCTATCTATAATACATGAAAAAAACTTTGGCCCAATGAGAAGTCTGAATTTGACTCTAGTGAGAGGTAAAGATAGAGAAGGACCACCTGCCTGGAGATCCCGTTGTAAGCCGGGGGTGGCTTAAGCATCTTTTGATCAAAACGTGTGAACTAAGAATCTCAAAGTTTTTTTCATGTATTATAGATAGCATAAATGCTTCTTTAGGGATTTCCATGTATTCTATAATATATATATGCACTCACCGGCCACTTTGTTAGGTACAACATGCTAGTAACGGGTTGGACCCCCTTTTGCCTTCAGAACTGCCTCAATTCTTCGTGGCATAGATTCCAAAAGGTGTTGCAACGATGCTAAAATTTGGGTACCAAGGGGCCCAAAGAGGCAAGAAAATATTCCCACACCATGACCCCACCCACCACCAGCTAAAACCGTTGATACAAGGCAGGATGGACCCATGCTTTCATGTTGTTGACGCCAAATTCTGACCCTACCACCCGAATGCCCGCAGCAGAAATCGAGACTCATCAGACCAGGCAAACGTTTTTCCAATCTTTTTACTGCCCAAATTTCGATGAGCTTGGGCAAATTGGAGCCTCAGTTCCTGTTCTTAGCTGAAAGGGTGGCACCCGGTGTGGTCTTCTGCTGTGTAGCCATCTGCCTCAAGTTCGCCGTACTGTGCGTTCAGAGATTCTTTTGCCTACCCTTTGGGTTTTAACCGATGGCTATTTGAGTCACTGTTGCCTTTCTATCAGCTCGAACCCGTCTGCCCCTTCTCCTTTGACCTTGGCATCACAAAGGCATTTCCGCCACAGGACTGCCGCTCAATGGTTTTTTTTTCTTTTTTCGGACCATTATCTGTAAACCCTAGAGATGGTTGTGCGTGAAAATCCAGGAGATCAGCAGTTTCTGAAATTACTCAGACCAGCCCCTTCTGGCACCAACAACCATGCCACGTTCAAAGGCACTCAAATCACCTTTCTTCCCCATACTGATGCTCGGTTTGAAACTGCAGGAGATTGTCTTGACCATGTTACATGCCTAAATGCAAATGAGTTGCCGCCATGTGGGTTGGCTGATTTTGGAAAATTTAAATGTTAACGAGCAGTTGGACAGGTGTACCTAATAAAGTGGCCGGTGGTATATATATTTTATATAATTTTTATATATATATATAATATAAAATATATTATATATTTATATATATTTATACATATATATGCGCCGCGCCAAGCCGTGGCACCCAGGTTCACATTGTGTTTTTTCAGAAATGTTTTTTTGTGCGAACTATACGTTGTATTTGGATAATTGTTTTAATTATATGGAAAGGGAAAGTGATGCCTCTTTTTGGTTTCTTGCACCCCGCCCGCCTCCACCTTGTTACATCAGTGCAGTATGCGTGAAAGGTTGGTGCTTTTTTTTTTTTCTCTCTGGATTATGGAGGTGGTTGGAATGAAAATTTTCTAAATTTTGCCTATTGAGGGGTTTAAAGAGGGTATGACACCTGCCAAAGATCATGTTGTAAGCGGGGTGGCATAAGCATCTTTTGACAAAACAAAAATTTGGGAAAAAAAATTTCCCAAAAGGGTGGAACAGGTTCGAGCCTTTTGTGTATGAAAAATTTATAGCCGGTGCTCGGAGGGGCTACCCTCCCCACAGGCGGGGAACTTTTTTTTTTTTTATACTGAAGTCACTGAGTGGCGCCGGTGCGCTTTCCCAGAGAGAGGGTCAGAGTCCCTTTGGTTCGGGGGCCTGTTTTTAGAGAAAGGGCAGTCGTAGAGAGGTTTTCAGGGCTTTTGAGGCTAGGAAAGTGGAGGAGGTCTGATGTGTTGGGGAGTAAGTGCAGAGTAGGGGGAAGAGGGAGGGGCTGGGAGGTTGTGTGAGGGTTGACACGGGGAGAGCAGAGAAGAAGCCCTGGGGAAAAGTAAATTTAATGAGGGGGTATTTGGGGGTTTAAAGGCCCCTGTTCACACAGTTAAATTGGGGTATTTTCCCCCGTATTTGCCCCGTACTGCCTTAAATACGGGCCCGGGAGATAGTCCCAGTCATTTGGTTTTTACCCCAAAATTTTCTCATAGAGAACTATTGATTTCCCCCTTTTTCCCCCGCTCGGAAAAATACGCGGGAGGAGATCAGTGACAGGTCTTTTTTATACGGCGTATACGCCCGGTAATGAATTCTATGGGCGGCCGGCCCCCCCCACCCCGAAAGGATCGGCACGAGCTCCCGAAGCCCTGACGTAATTGTGCCCGAAATTTATGCCGTGTGAACATAGACTAAAAAAAAGATGTTGGAGGGGGAGAGGTAGGAGAGCCTTATAGGTTTTGGGTTAGTAAAGAATCGTTTGTGGGCTTTTAATTTATAATGGATCAGTTAGGTACCAATGTGGTTTGTGACATTTTGCCAGTGTTTCGCTCCTGGGCAGGCTACGTTTAAATACCTCTAGTGGCGTTTTAGACCCTTCTGGGTGGCATGAACCAGTGAATGGTAAGAATTCCCCAAAGCGCAGCTCTTTGCTTTGATTAATAAAGATGTAATGTGATCTTAAATTGAGCCCGTTCAATCCATTTGCAATGTTCAGAGGCTGAAAGCAGACACTTACATTTCAAAGGCTGTCATTAAACGTGTCCCAGGAGACTCCATTTCCAAGCCCTGCATTACATTAATTGAGATATTCTGTCTGTGTTCACCAGGGAGAGACCATTACTATCGTAATCTCAGCAATCAAAGAGCCTCTGCCCTACTAAAGCTACTATGCTGATCGATAGTATGCCTAAGTGGTAAAAAGGGAATCGCCACCCCCTTCGCCCAAAGATTGCTTTCCTTACCAATAACCGGCCCCGACAACACGGGTCAGCCCTGGGGCTGTCCGAGCCCCCCAAACCTGAGGTAAACCAAAAAAGCATCAGAAAGACCTGCTGCCGCAGCACAAGGAAAACTGGCAAACGATGGGGTAAAATTTTTCTTGCTTTTATTATTGGAGAGGAGAGAAGCCAAGTTCTGCTATGACTTTTATGATGAGGAGCTTGTGATATATAGGGTTATTTGATGAGGAGAGGAGCTGGCTCTTTTTAAAAATATAGGGTTATATGTAGAGGAGGGAGCTGGCTCGGATATTTGGGTTATATGATAAGGATAGAAGATGAGTCTGTGATTTTCTTTGGGTTTATTTTTTTTGGAGAGGAGAGAAACTGGTTTGGTATAAGGGTTATTTTGTTGAAAAGTGAATAATGTTTTGATAATGATATTGATAATGATTCTGTTGTATCCCAGCCAAAAGGGGTTCCATCAACTGTCCAGCCCGGACTGCCTCATCACTTTCCCAGCCAGAGAGCGCCTCCTTTAAATGTCCCGCCAGAAAGTGCCCCCATCAACCCTCCCGCCAGAGAGCGCCTCCATGACTGTCCCAGCCCCGAGAGTTCCATCGAC